>JAVQJF010118116.1:0-39436 GCA_036023855.1 Gadopsis marmoratus
GTACTTGCTGTGCCTGAGTCCGAAGTCAGTCCCTCATTCGCTCCTACTCTCTGCTGCTTTTTTTATCAAAAGTGACATGTTGCCCCCCCCCCCCCCACCGCCACCAAATACAATTCATCTGGAGCCGCAAAACATATTTCACCTTTCATATTAAGATAACGCAGCTTATAAAGTTTTGTATATAGTTATCGTATACAAAAACTATAGTTTGTTTCATTTATGAAATTATGGAACAACAATAAAAAAAACTGTTGACATTTTATTGCTGCTTTTCCTGTTAGAACAAATGGAAACGCCAAACTCTTATGAAGAGGAGGAAGAAATACACTGGCATATGCACACCTACTTTGAAAATGTAATTTATTTTTAAACTACGCAGGCCTAGTCCTCCCCATGTTTGTGGAAAATGAATAAAATAAAAAGGCGCCCCCTTTAACAAAGAGTAAACATAAAAAATGGGTCCGTTTGTATTCAATAATGATAAAAGTCAATTTCAGTATGAAATGTACAGCAATCAGCCGCGGCGCCTGGACGTGAAGCACAAATACATCAGCTCAGTCTAAAATATGTTTTTGCTAAATAATAGCCTAAGTAACAGTGTCCTCAGCTGTTTAATGCGAGTTCTGTTTCTGAACATCGCCGCAGAGCTTCTCAACATCACGGCGGTTTTCGTCACGCAGGACATTTTCAGCTCCAGCTCCAAATGCTGTGTGCATTTTCGGGAAATGTCCCTCAACCTCAATTTCCCGCCACATATCAAGCAAAAGCTAAGCCATCGTTGATAGCGAAAGCATTATGAATCGGTCCGCGCTGGTTAGCTTACCGAGGGCGTGGATCAAAAAGGCGCCGGGCCGCGGACGTAGGATGTGACGCATGTTTTAGTTAAGGAAATATTTATTTCAGTGTCACCTCAAACTACAAGACAGGTGTCTGACAGGACTGAAAGACAGATGCAGCTGCTCAGACTTGTGTTTGACTGTTTTAAAGGGAAAATACTTTAAGAATCAGGACAAACCCACAAAAGATTATTAAGCTAGCTAGTTAGCCATGCATGATAATGTGAGCAACTGACATGAGAGCAGATGAACACACTCGCATTTTTGGTTTTGGTAAGGCAACAAAACTGGCAACCCTACAAATTCTTAGGATATGGAGTGTAACTGCCGCTACACTGCGTCGGCATGGGAGGTAAGCCGTGCTAAAACTAATTTAGTCTTTATGAATACAGAAGAAAAAGCTATATCAGGCTGTTGCTACACAGGCACCACTTTTTATTAGGATCAGGTCACTGTTTGGGATTGTGTTTTTTGGGGAATTGCTGACAAGAAAGATCTGGTTATTGTCCGGTTATTATCCTGCCTATGGACAGACCGTGCGCGTGCACGTGAACGCAGCAGGTATCGGCCTCTGGTTTCTGCCCAGCGAACAGGGTGAAACTGCTCTGACAACCAGTGTCCCCGCAGGAACGGAGGTAAAAAGCATGTTGTGATAACTCTCACGGGCCATAAAATGTGCAGTTTTCTTGGGGTAAACAATCATGTATTTTTCAATGTGGAAATGTTTGAACAGTCTTGTCTTGGCCTGAACTCCCCTTGAACCTCTCACATTATATATATATATTTAATGCTGCAGTCCGGCCGGACCTGCCTGTTTCTCCTCGTTTCAGAGGTACAGTAGACAACAGGGAGCTCGCTCAGGGCGATGGACGTGTCGAGGAGCTGTAATCTGAACACTCGCTGCCGCAGGAATCAAAGGAACCAGAGGGGGGAGAGGAGACAAGGTGAAGGACACCGCAGAAACAGATCTACCTTCGCCACAAAGAGAGGGGGGAAAAAAAAGGAAAAGCCGCTGCACTTTGAAAGCAGTGAATGCTGTCAAAACAGAGGCCGGTCAAACAGCTGCTTTGTCAACAGCCACTCGAAGCGTTCCTTCTGTCGAAACATCAGTCAGAGCTGTGAGGGTAAACTCCGGCGTGACGCACGCTCCCGCTCGGTGTTACCTGCATGCAGCTCAGAGGCTCTGACAGTTTCTGTTTTCTTCACTTCACTCCGATCCTTCTCACACTCCTCCTTCACCATCAGACGGCTGTTTGTTATATCGAGTGTGTCAGCGCTGAAGAGAAAACCTTGAGTTTTCTTCTTCTTCTTCTTTTGTTTTTCCTGTTGGATTGGGTGAAGCGGCAGAACACAGCGGTGAATGATGGGCCTTGGTGAAGAAGCACAAAAGCGTAGTCAACCTCTCAGCTATGCAGTCTGCACGGATTTAGTTCAGATTATCCAACATGGCATCATCTCTGACTGAGGTGTTTATAGTTTGATGCCAATTTTCATCAATTTTAATGTGAGAAAAGTGCAAAATTGTTTTCCTCAAGTTTATTTAGCTTCTTGAATAAGCGGCTGATCAACACTTTTAAACTAACAATGTATGCAATGATTACATGTCTGTGTATGAGCCACAGAGGATTATCACTGCATCTTTGCGTGTCGTCTTTTAGCATTTTCATTGTTTTGGTCTTCCATCCCGCAGCATTTCTGTTTTCGGTTCACTCTCGGTGCTCCTGGCGTGTTGTTGTCAGCTGTGTTCAGAATGAAAGCTGTGAAAAGCCACCGTGCACTTCCTGCTCAGCAGCAAACAGCAGACAGCTGCAGTCGGAGACGAGCTGGTGAACATTTAGCAGCTGAAGAGCCAGAGGTTTCCCTCGGGAGTTGGTGGAGACCAAAGACAGAGCAAAGAGGAGACTGACTGGACTCCACACGACTGATCATGTTGCTCCGGAACTGCTGGATGTGGAAATTAGCTGGATGCTGACGAGCTCGCCATGTCATCTGAAAAGATGATAATATGTCAGCGGTGTGTTTACAGCTTGTTTCTGCTGCCCTCGAGTGGCCAACATTTAAAATGTTATGTAAAATTTAAGAACATGAACTATGTCCATTTTGGAGAAGAAACACACAATTATTTGACCATAACACAAGGTGAGCAGAAAAACATTGCAAAGGTTCAAACTTACCAACGATGTACTGAACAGTGGTTTGACTCAACTGTATATCAAAATGATTCTGATGAATTAATGCAACGTAAGGCACAGTTCAGACCAAAGATTCGCGATGAGACGAGTTGAAACTTGAAACTACATGTGCCGGTCTGCACCAAAGACGTTTCCATATCAATGACTGATGAAGCGGCGAAAACATAAAAAAAACTGAGAGGGTCGCGATGACTGGTTGGCTTCTCTAAGAGCTGATTGGCTGTTGAAACAGGTGACACGCCTCACGTTCTACAAGCAGCTGCTGGCGACTTGACAAAGCGGAGTCTCAGGCGACGCCATCAGCTCGAGACGAGTCGAGACGGGCCAATCAGTTCGACCGCCGCAACTTTTCCCTGAAACGCCTTAAAAGCAGTTTCATCTCGTCGTGAATCTTTGGTCTGAACTGGCCTTTAGAAGCACTTTATATTCTTGATACATTCAATACATTTGCTTTGCTTTAACTTTGACGTACAACTTTGCGCAGTTGACCAATTGCTTATCATCTTGTACCGATCTCTGAGGGAGATGGATATTCTGTTAGCTGTGCTGCGTCTGATTTTACACTGTTGGCAGTATAAACTGTAGTCACTCACACTTTTCATGTTCCAACCTCTGGAATACACTGGTCGGTTGCTGCTAGTTAGTTGTGCTTGATAGAAACTTCATTTTCCATCTTGAGAAAGATGAAATATTAGGAGAAATATGACTGCGGTAAAAGGAAAAAGTAAAGGTGCTCGAAGTACTCAAACTGAAATATGACCAAAGGAGGAAATAAAATAAATAAATCGCCTCCAGGTACTTTTTGCTGTTGTAGCATATATTTTATCTCTGTGAGTGCTGAGAAAAGTTGAGGCTGCCGTGAGCTGGTTTACTGGGAGTCTGTTGGGCTGCAGAGCAGATGGAAAGCCCTGATCCCGTTGAAGTGCTTCCTCCTGCTGCAGGAGAACTTCAGTGTCAGTCCTCAGACAGGAGCCAGGTCTCAGATCAGCCACAGAGGCACGAACAACTGGACATTCAGCTGAAGCTTCCACTCTGAGCTGAAGGTCCTTGAGAAGTGTGGACAGTTTGAGAGCTGCAGCAGGTGGAGGATTCAAACATCTGTCAGGACGGAGCTGCCGACTGTCTGTCTGACTCGCGTATTTTTCCAGACACAGTTAACAGCGTTGTCTCACAAGAAAGAGAGCGGATGAAATGCAACGCTTAATTTTATCGTCTCCATTGCAACAGATTTATTTTTGCACCGACGGTGACATTACACGAGCGCTGCTCCAAAAGCTGCACACCTTTTAAGAGCCATAAAATTACGGTATGAGAGAGGACACGAAGCAAAGATAACCCCACAAACTGTGAATAAATGTAACCAATAAAAAGTCCATAAATACAGCAGATAGACTTCTGACTAAACCACTTTACAGTTCAGTTCAGACAAACTGCTCAATAAGAGAAGTTCAAACTCAGACAAAGCTTTCAAATTGGTGTCCAAAGTTTATCTTCACTAATTTCTGCCAAGTTAAAAGGGCCACTCCCCCAGTGTAACATGTCCAAGTGGTTGTAGAGAAGCGCTCAGCCTGTAGAAATAACTGAATGATGTTTCTGGCCGAGCTTTGTTAAATCTGCGGTGTTGACATCTTGGCCTCGGCTTTGAGAGCACGAATCTACAAGAGCAGGCCTGCAGTACATGGGCTGACAGGTAGGTGAAAGGACAGGTTTAACAAGCATGACGAGGCCGTACTGAGCTGCATCATGGGAAGTGCCCAGTGTTTAGCTTGACTCATACGAGGAACTAAAGGATATCGCTGCTGCTGCTTCTGGCCAGTCTTTTTTAAAATCCATCTCCAACAAATCCACTATATGGAAGCTGAATGACGTCGTGTCCCGTTTTCCACCAAAATACCAACAACTTGCTTTGCGCCTCCTCGTCTGAATGGGCCTCCGTCGGGTCTGCACCTCCCCAAATACCACACAGGATATACACGGCACAATCACAGCAAGCCTAATCATGCTTCAAGGACAAGATACATTTACATGGAATTGCATTATTCATCTATTCTTTTCATGCACAATGTTCCAAAAAAGGTTTTCAAGGTTTGGTTTTAATTTTCATGCTGGTGTCTGCGCGGCCCGGACTGGGTGCCGTGCTTTGCCTGTGCCGCTGGGAAACTCTGCTTAAACCCAAAACGTGTATTTGTGTGTTCACTGCAATTGAAATGTTGAACTCTCTCTGTAAAGTTCCCCTCTGTGGATCTGATAGCAGCCTCTGATTCTCTGCTTGTCCTTTCCCCGAGCCGCCCGGCAAAATGTCAGCGCGGCCAGATTGGACTGGCTTTTATTTAAAACCATAAAATTTATGTTTTTCACTTTCACTCCAATCTGCGGGCGCGCATCACCTTCAGCAGCCATCCAGATATTCTTCTCTTCAGCGTCAGGTGAACACGTTGGGGAAAAGGCTGCTGGAGGGGCTGAAAGAATCCGCGGCCTTGAGCTGGAGAGACAGTGGCAACAACAGCGTCTGATTGGCTGACAGCCCTGTCCTCCAGCTGCCGTGCTTATCCATGCTCATGAAGGGAGGAAAACATCCCCCCCGCCACCACCACCACCCCTCCAACGCTGCGCTGTGACAGGCTTAACGGTGATATGAGAGGATGTGTTATCTGCTGACTTCCAAATTCATAAATCTTTGAGATCAGACGAAATTGAAGCGGCTTGAAAAGCTCGGAGGGGAGATTGACACGTCTGAGTGGCTCTGTGGGCGCAGCGCTGCAAACTGCATGCTAATGCACCATCATGCGTGTGTTTGTATGTACTCAGTGTGTGCGCGTCTCAACTTGTATGCATTGTGTTTCATGCTACCTACGTGGTGCATGCATATGTATGAGGGTTGACTCTCCACTCACGCCGGTTACACTGTAGAAAAATCTACATTTTTATCCAGTTAGTTTGAGTCCCAAAAATCAGCAAAAACACTGCAATAGGAACGTCTTGATGTGAATGTTTCCACCACCTCTGCAGCAACAGGAGGCCTCTCTTGTCCTTGGTGTGTCAGTAAGAAACGGTATCAGAACCAGAAGGCTGGAAGGATATTTTATCTCAGCTGCATGACAGTTTTTGAGTTCTGGCACCAAAACAATACTTTTTTCCAATTACACATTCGAATACAAAAAGGTGTTTTTTTCTCTATTTGCCAAAATGAGCCAAACTTCCCGTTTGCATCTGAGTTTTTTTGTCTTAAAGGTTCCCTCTGTGTCTGTGAGTATTTAGAGATAACACGAACTGTAGACAACAACAGGATGCACATGACTTAGCTCAAGGGCTTGATTGTCACAGGTACCTAATAAAAGCAAGTACTTTTCTGGTATAGATCTAGGAAATGGATTTAACACGAAACTTTGCAGGATTGTTAGAAGATAACAGTATTAATGCAAAAGGCGATGTTTCATCTCAGTTAGGCCGTCCTTCACTGGTTTTCTGACATACTTCCCATATTCTCACAGTAGAGGCTGTAAACGGTTAGCATTAGCACGTCGTTTGCAAATGAGAAACAGCCTGAACGACCGACTGGGACTGTGGTTAAACACTGGCAGCTGACCCTGTCTGGATACCTGCTGGAACCCAGGATTTTTTTATTTAATAAATTTTTTTTACTATGTGCCAGTTGGCGTACTGAAAGCTATCGTATTCTGCAAAGCTAATGAACGCTGTCACACAACTGTCATAGTTACTAAACTCGATGCCCGTTTATCCCAGTGTTCAGGGGAAAAGATTAATATTTCTCAGAGAAATAACAACATTTAAAGTACAGGAAAACCTTCAACCCCAGTTAGCGTCAAGAATCTTTGCTGTGCGTGTGTGTGTGTGTGTGTGTGTGTGTGTGATTTTGGGATGCAGAGGCAGCAGAATGTTGGGTGAAGATTGAGTCTGAGATGGAGTGTGAGATGTGAGTGCTCTGCCTCTAGATAAAAACTCTCTCTCTCTCTCTCTCTAATTCATTTTCCTTCCTCTGATTTATCTTGTTTTCCTTCGTCTTGTCTGCTCACGCCCAGATAAAATCCCCCAAATTGCATCACCCACCCCTCTGTAACTCTGTTGCCTGTGTTTCAGGCTACTCTGTAGTGCAACAAAGAATAATAATGCATGTGGTATCCCTTAGATTTGAGTTATAACACCACTTATACAGCCGACAACCCTTTTGATGTAATTATTTCGTGTCTTCGCCGAGGCGTCCGGAGATGATACGAATATCACAGAGGGCTTCAGTGTGTGGAGCTACTCCAAAAACTTTGTTTTAGAACTCACACTACTACTACTACTACTATTACTACTACTACTACTGTACCAAGAACACTTACTTTCTGTTTTTTGTCTAATTAAATAGGATTGAAGTTATGTTGTCTCGGGCTTACGATTCATTTTGTTATCGTCACAGGTTGCACCTCTCGCTCTTCATCCCTGACAGTCGACACCCCGGTTGGTCGAGGCCCACGTCAGCTGGCCGACACCTGTTGAGCTCAGCAGGAACAGGAGATGACGCAAAGCATCCGAGCGCCGCTGCTTTGCCAGCCGGTTGGACTGAACGTGCTCGCCTGCGGTGTAATAAGCGTTCAAATGCAGCTCGGTTCACCCTGATCAAACCTTTCATTAAATAAATCAACTTGCGTTTTACATGAGGGGAAGGAAATTGTACTTTTCTTGTGAAGCCTTTTTAAACTCTCTGTTGTGAAGTGCCATCATCACGAGGCGATGCGTCGGTTGATAGACACATCCAACTGAATGAGCAGCGTATTGAGAGGTCCGGGGTATATCTTTTTCACATCATTACTGTGAACATCAGTAATTTCCATCATGAATACTGCAGCGTCCCCTGACAGGCTCTCATCGCGCTCCGACATCCATCGGGGGAAATGATGGTATTAGACGGCAGGCAGACTCTCGGGGTGAGGCTCCGTGATGAGAGGGGGAAGAAGGGAGGGAGCTAATTACCCTTTTATTACCAGGGACCAAACCCCCATCCCAGGAGGCCTCGCTTGGCCCTGTTTGAGGCGAGGAGGATCCGGCACGCCACATTACCTCACTCTTCCCTCTGTGATGCCATGTCGCGTTAAGAGCAGAATGCCTCCTCCTTTCAGAGTTGTTGTCTTTGTTTTTGTTTCTTTTAAATGCACACGTTTCATTTAGGAGCTTCCTGTTCACCCTCCCTGTTGGCATGACACCGGCGGGCCGCTGTGGAGGCCGGGTGTGAGATTGATTGATTGTTTTATTTGCGTGTCATGCTCACAGCGTGCGGCCCGCAGAGGCTCGGAAGAACCGAACACACAGAAACTGCGGCGAAACAAGAAACCTGTTGGTGTAAACAGACGTTAATTGAGAAAAACATCTGCACACCTGAGGGCGCGAGTCAGAATCCTGACCATGAACACACACACACACACACACACACACACACACTCACACGCACACACATTGCCATCCAGGTAATTAAAAGGCAAAGGAGGCAAGAAATAGGAAGCGAAAAAGATTTAGTCTGCATCTGAATCTGAATCCAGATTAAAAGTAGTCCAAGTCCAAATAAGCACAGGCGCGACGTGCACAACACCACCATGCACTGCTCCCGTTTTCCAGCATTCATTCCCCTCTGCGTCCCCGGAAAAGCAGCAATCATCGTTTCAGGACTCACTTCCTCGGACGCCTCCTTGTAGCTCCTGAACTTTGACTTTTTCACTGGTTTAAGGACAAAGTCAATGCTGAGGTGTAACGACATCCACACCTTCACAAGCCACCGCTCTAAGATAATAAATAAGACATCTTTCCTAGTTCGCAAAAGCAATTCAACATGAAGACATTTCCCTGAATGAGTGGCTTCGTTTGTATCTGCTTATAGAACAACTGATGATATGCGCCGATCAGCCGCTGACAGGTGAAGTGAATTAACATTGATTACCTCGTCACAAAGTTGACGTTGGTTCTGATAGAAAGGTGTCAGAACACACTGGGCATCGCAGCTTGTTGCATATGGGGACCGAACCCGAAAACGCCTGTACTCACTGATAAATCCACTTTTGCATTGCTCAGTAAAGATGGTATAAGAAGTGTGCAGCAACAGCACTTAGTCATTGGTTTTTGGGGTATTTGGGATGGAAACTCAGAGGATCATCAGAGTGAGGACTCATCCTCTCCTGTACCACACTCTCTGCCAGTCCGTCTAACAGTTTTGTTCACCCCAGGTCCAAAAAGTGTTTGAACTGCCAAACTGACAATGTCATCACTAAATCCGCTAACGTGGTGAAAAAAAGTGCGCTTAAAAAGCGAGGAGGATGTGTTCTGCCCTCAGTCTGACCCGACTGAAGCCGGCCACTTGTGACTGCACAGAGCCAGAATCTTAAAGACTGTAACCCAGACATTTTTATTCCACGCTAACTTTTAACAGCTAATGTTTCTATTCTTCCTGCAGACTTTGTGTTACGCAGAGCGGTGCGAGCATGGTGTTGATGCTGTAGTACACGGCCCAGTCCTGATTCAACCCCCTCATTAACGAACTGAAACACCGTCCGTGGGGCTTGGCTGTCACTGTTCACATTATAAGTTCATAAGCCCATCTCTAATTCATGGAGGGGAGATTACTGAGTGTACACTGTTGTGTGTTTGGGAAGCGTTTCAAAGGGAGCTCACTGGCTGGTTTCGTGCTTTCCGTTTCGGTTGGGTTAATGAGTCAGACTCAGAGAGACAGCCAGCGTACGAGCCTCGTGTTCTTGGAGCTGGAAGCTTCCAGAAGAAGGCAATTTATTCTGTTATATCTCATTTCTATGTAAACAATGGGTATTGTCATCTGCAGTCTGCCTGTGAAGTTTTTTGGGTTTGAAAACATTCACATCTCTCCTGTCTGGAGTTTTTTTCTCTCTCCGTGTCATTATTATTATTATTAGTAATATTTGATGATTACTTACCAGTCAGTACAAACGCAGCTCTTTCTGAGTGGGATTCATCTTGTAGGACAGTTTTGGTTCATTTCATTCGCAGTCATTTTGTGGACGGAGCCTTCGGGCTTTGCGCTTTTAATGAATAGAATTGCTTGTAAAAACTCTGCCACTGTGTATTTCTGTGCACCTGACATGTCAGTGCCACAGCATGCTGCCCA
This sequence comes from Gadopsis marmoratus, assembly GCA_036023855.1. Lineage (NCBI taxonomy): Eukaryota > Metazoa > Chordata > Actinopteri > Centrarchiformes > Percichthyidae > Gadopsis > Gadopsis marmoratus. Next base: position 10,158 of record JAVQJF010118116.1, read on the forward strand.
ACGATGTTACAGGAGTGTGACGACAAATCCGTGGAGTCCTCCTCCAACACATTCATGCATCTGAGGGGATTAGAAAAGATCCATTCAGCCACTGACATAGAAATGCACAGTGCAAAAAGCAACAAACTGCAAAGTAACAAAGACACTCGGGTCACACGATGAAATGTTGTGCATTCTTTAATGAGTTGAGATTGAACTTTGACAGCAGTAACGGAAGAATAAGGCCATGGCTGTACGGGAAACGCAGCGATGATATTGATCTTCTCATCTGACTCTGGGCAGGACAGCAAGCAACAGCATTTCCCAAAATGTCAGCGTGCTCTTTTTAATTTGGCATTTTTCACCCAATCAGAAAGGACAAGCGTGCGGCGACCAGCTCTGACGTATTGATACTGATGATGATGTAGAGTTGGACACCTTCGCCTGGACACGACAGCTCTGAACACTCGGCCCGATGTGAAATTGAGCCCCTCTGGCTGCCATCTGCTGCAGAAAATACCTGATCCTCATTAACCAACTGCCTTCGCCTCGCTGTGCTGCTGCTGCTGCTTCAGGCCCGTATTCACACACCAATCAATGAGGGGATCCTGCACACTGATATATAGGCCTTCTCCTTCACCAGATTCTGGTGATTACCTATAAGGTGCTGTTGATTGGAGATTGATCGCGGGTTGAAATTAGACAGCGGTGGGTCCCCTTTTTTGTGATTTGTGCAAAGCTCAATACACTGACAGAAGATGATAGATGGAGGAGGAGGAGCAGCTGACAGCTCAGGGTGCACTCCAAAACAATCTCCATTTTAACAAGTCATTTAGTCTGATATGAAGACCTTAATATCTTAAATACAAGTGTATCCGCCAGCCATCGAGATTATTTCACCTGTTTTTAGACTTATTCAGTAACCCATAGTCATTTCCAATTGAGCTGCCGTAAACCTTGTCCAGGCGATTGTGTCAGAGAGACTAAAGAAAGGAGGACAAAGTTAAACCAGAGATCCACGCCTGCCCACATATATCACCTCAGCTCACCTTAATGGCCACACAGACAAGCTGGGGACATTTCAGTATTATAGCATACAATATTATCATCGTAATAATCTGATGACGCTAAAAAGTGCGAAAGATTACAGAGGTTCTGCCTTCTAACCCCCAGATTCATGGACTTTCCTGGCTGGAAAAGTCATAGTATGTGTTCTTGAGGTAAGAGTGAATCAACGAACCTGTTAGTTTCATCCAAACAACGCCGGAATATTTGTGAGCAGTTAATATCCCGCGCCGTTTGATTTGTTTGATGAAAGAATGGATAACACAGATCAATTTTATTAATTGCAAAATTCACCACTTCCATGCAGTGTAAACTGGAATGATATGGGTCCCAAAGTGGCTCCTACATTTTTACCAAATCCTTGGGGCCCTGTGTCGTAGAGGAGTCTTGAGTCTAACTGTGCTTTTAATACCAGTTTGAATTTACGTGGCAGCGTGGTTTGCAAAATGGTTAGTTGTGATGTAAAGGATATGTGATGGGCTAAAATGTGGCTCTGTTATGGATCTTAAAGTTGGCCTTTTCAAGAAGTAGACAGAGCCACACGGACAAAATCAATTAAATGATCAATCACAGCCCAGTTCAAGACAGTCAAACCCTCAGGATTTAACCCAAATAATATATTTTTTGACAATATAACAATATTCTTTTTTATGTATTAAAAATATGTGTCGACAGCCAGCACTAAGCCTAAATGTCTGCTTCATTTGGTTTTTTTCTTGCAGTGTGCACCTGTCCATCTCCGACAGAGTGAAAATATTCCAGCTGCAGTAGAAGAAGAAGCTTCAGCTCTCGCTCAGTGATGAGCTGTGACTTTGGAACGTGAATGCGAGACGAGCGAGGTCACCGCCGCCGAGGGAAGAACATTTTCATTGTGCCCCCAAGAAGCAATTGTATTCAGCGAAGAGTTAGAGAGAGCAATTTTGCAAGAGAAAATGTTCTGAAATGCTCTTTGAGAGGCGGGCCCCGGCTCTCCCTTTCATTTTTTGCAGTATCTACAGCAGGGAGAGATACCGCCATGTTAGCAGGAGGCTGACTGAGAGCTAACTGCCCCGACTCTGACAGCTCTGCACAAATGCATATCAGCCCGAGCCGAGATGGGAACTACAGAGAGGTTTAACTCATAAAACATTTAAGGCACTGCCTCAGATTGCACTTAGAAAGTATTTAGAGCGGTATATACACAGCGAAAGATAATGAGAAGGAATAATGCGGTGGCCCCACGAGAACCCGGAGTGAAAGTGTGGATGAATGAGCACAGAAAACCTTACAGACATTTGGTGCTCCATTTAAGAATTCACATATGATATCCTCCTGGTTGAGGGCGCTTTAATCAATATCTCTGAACACGAGCGAAATCTAAAGAAACCGCAGAAGCTCGAGGAGAAGACGGGGACGCTCCTGGCAAGAGCCGCTCAATATACAAGCACAGGCTTGTGCTGCCTTCATGGGCTCATGTTTGGAGTTTTTACGCCTAAATAAACTCAATTTTACAACAGCGCTAACCTGATCTGAACCAGAAAATGGATCCATACACCCGGAAAATCTCTCAGCAGGCTCCCGCTGTCATTTCTCCCAGTCAGCCTCAGTGGAGCTCTACAATACAGGGAGAACAACAGATACCTGCGCAGTGCACAGACACTTGTTTCATCTACAGCAAACATGGATGGAAACATGGCAATAATACACTCTGTTCATGTAGACTTTGGGTTTATTGTCTGCTGTAACCCCTTCAAATATTCACTTCCAAGTTACAAGTCGTCCCACAGTATCCAGTATATGTTGTGTATCAGGTCTTCATTGAAGCTATCTGATGTTGAAAAAGTCAAACCCAACTCATGTGTTTAAGGCTGCACCGTAACATCAGATGGAAACATTTTAAATGGTTTTATAATGAGTAAAATTTAACACACTGAACTGTGAAAATACATATTGTTAATAAAATACTAGTAACTAGAGGTTTCTGTCTGTTAAAAGGCAGTTTATTTTTGCCACGGTCGCCTAGCGCTTGCTCGTGTTGGTAATTGTTGGGTCTATATAATGTACGTAGAGTCGGTCTAGACCTGCTCTATACGAACAAGTGCTATGAGATAACTTTGTTATGATGCGGTGCTATATCAATAAAACTGAATTGAATTGAATTAAATATCCCCAAATATATCCAAGCAATGCAAACCATCTGGAAACAGCTTTGAGTACTAGATCTGATAACAATTATACACATAATGCAACCGTGTTGTCTCACTTCTCTCCGTCTTATTGTAGTAAGTTTAAATGGAGGTTTTTTTTGTGTGAACTGACCCTTTAAAATAGTGTTACACAGTGAGGCAGGTGTCCATTAAAATCACATGTCTACACCTTCAAACTCTGTTCAAGGCAACAGTGTTAGCCATCTTAAATCCGTGCTCGGCTGCAGGTAACCATAGCAACAGTACCGACTTCAACAACTTAACCGCTTCTGTTAGCAGTTAACTAATGAAACTAATACAACCATCAGCTACCACAACTAATACAAGCTTTGCTGCCTGTTTTCTCAAATGCACAAGCAAAGAAATTCCCTGTGTGGGAGGTCAGCAGCATGTGGTTACAAGCAACATATCTGCCTCACTTTGCCCTCTTGTGAGAACAATTTCATCAACAGAAGCCCAACAAGACCTCGCGGAAAATAAATTCGGCTCAGCTAATGAAGGAGGGGTATGCAGCGAGCCCAGGCAGAGAACATTTTCGACTTTTAAATCTCCATTATTTACACCCGGCCCGCCTTTGATATCTCGGGCCGCGGCAGAAATTCTCTCGTGTCGATCGTCCAGCCGAGCCCGTCTGAAGGTAAACCCGCCGAACCGCAGGGGAACAACACCGGCTTAACACGATGATGTCAAGCCATTGAAACGTTTTCATCATCCGGCAACAGTGGGGGAATGTTTTCAATTAATTCTTTTCATGATTTAGTAATTCCAATTTCACTGAATGTAAACGCATCAGAGGAACTGTCCTGTCCTTCCTCCTCCCCCCCCCCTTCTCAGTTTTTTGTTTTATATTTCTGCCGCCATTATTTTGTTCACACTCCACGGTGTGCCAGTGCTTCAGTGTCATCATGTTAAGCCCCCCCCCCTCCCCCTCTGGCAGTTCCAGACCTACAATTCGGAGCACTTGTGATTCTCTGCTCCTTCTGTCTGGCAATCCTATCACCCCGACCATCTTCCTCTCCAGCAGCCACTCCATTCTCTGCTTATGTTTGTTTAATACTCGGTGGAGTTGTCTGCCTGGGATTGGGTGTCTGAGGTGTGATGCTGAGAGATTTCCAATTGACGGGATGGAGAGGCTGGGAAGGAGAGAGGGGAGAGCGAGAGGAGGTTATAGAATTGGAGGAGAAAAGAGAAGAGGCCGAGTCAATGGGCGAGCAAAGTGTTTTGGTCCAGAAAGCATCGGGGCGGACTATTTACCACAGAAAGAGACGGCCAAAGTCGAATGAAAAGTGAAAAGACTTCAGTGGAGTGCTGGGAATTCATTTTTCATGAGAAATTGCACACCTTTGCACCAGCGTATTAAACCGCAGTACTTAAATCCTTTTTACTACAAACGGCAATAGAGCTCAGCATTGAAATGATGAGCTGAACTCTGTTTGGCTTCAATTAAAATCCCTGCCGCTGCTCCTTTGAGCCAAACACGTCGTGATTTTTGGTAGATCCGCTGGGTTTATGTGGATGAAGTCAGAAAACTAGAGTCTGTCAGAGTTAGCGTCGTGTTGGGGCCAAAAGGTCAGCACAACAACAGGATGCCAGCTTCTTGTCAGGTGAGCAGCCGTTCACACAAAGCTGTATCTAACTCAGACAATGACCCAGCTGGTCTTCAACATCTGATCTGTATCTGGGATAACGCACGCATGTCAAAATTCTAGTGGATATGGAGGAAGTCTGGCTTGCGTTGTGATCAAACCTCAGCCAGATGTTAAGCGGAGCACTTGATGCAAGAGCTACTATTTATAGTTCAGCATCTGATTTCGCCCATTGATATCACCATAGCAATGCTGGGTGGATGTATCGTACGTGATCAGGATGCATCATGCTTTAATTTTGTTCGCTTTGCGGTAAAGGGACGCTTTTTCCTTGTCTCTACAAATGTTTGAGCAAGCTTTTTGTCTAAATAAAAGCCTTTCGTTGGAATACTGTGATGTAAATCAGGAGCTATCTGATCAAAGAAGTAAACGCGAATCTTAAATAGAGACTCGGTGTTGGCTTTTGGTGCTCTGTAGGTTTTTGATACTCTCGTGTAAGTTTTCAGTCGGCACCAGTAAAGTGTTGAGGTTCACTACCCAGCGTTACAAGCCGCTCATCAGATTTGAATGCTTTTGATGCACATCTAGAAACCTTGGCTGCTGGCGCTAGGTCAGAAAGGTTAGGGAGATCTCCAAAATCACAGGGACTTTCAAAAAACCTTTCCTGTAAGTTTTGAGATACCTTGTCAGGGACCAAAGTGCCGGGCGGCTGAAAATCTTAAACTGATAGTGGCACTAGCGGAAGGGTCAAAGTGTCAAAATATGCTAGGAGTTATCCTCTGGGGGCCACAAATAGTCAGACTTCATCACGATCTGGCCAGAGGTTGTGGAGGTTATCTTGCCACCGGACGGACCGACTGACACCGCTGTCCTCAGGCCGTGCTACAGGCAGCGCAGCAGTTGGGCCACGTGACGGTGCTCAGCTGTCGGCCCTGAAGGAACATCACTCGACTTGTCAACATCTGTCAGCGGGCAAACACATCGTCCCCAACGTGATTCTACAACATCTCTGAAGTGCAATCAAACTTTTACATCGGCAGCTACAGTGGGGAAACCCCAGAGGGGACGACTGCCTCTCTCTCGCCATCTATCACCATCAGGAAGAAGGTGCAATCTGATTGCTTTGCCCTCCCTGCCATCCTCCTCCTCCTTTCATTTAACACTGGCATTCGTCCAGACACTAATGAGGATTGGCTCATGTCTGGGGTTTTTTCTGCAGATGTGGCGTCTCCCCAATATCCCCCCCCTCCATTGTCATAAAGCCGCAGCCAGTTAATGGCAGTGACACAACTCTTCAAAATGTCAGAGAGGAGAAAAATGGCGAGGGAGCCTGCGGTCAGCACTTTGGGAAGAGGAGGAGGGAGGATTGCGGGTGTTGTAGTAATTTAAGGTCCCGGTGTGGAAACGCAGGTCCTTCCCAAACATGTTGGACGTGCCTCTGTTAATGAGCACTTTAAGTACCCTGCCAGCCCTCTTTAAACATGCCCATCGTGAAGCAAAGTGGGCAAAAGAGGCAGCTTTTAAAGGCAGCATATGGCTGCCGAGGATCTTCCACTGATGTATTGTCACGGGAGATTTCCCCTCCCCGGTTCTGCTGCCGAGGACGAGCTCTGAAACCGAGCCAGATGTCCATGTCATCACAGATACAAGCCCCCCGTCCTGATGTCTCGCTGCTTTATTGGCAACAGCGGCAGCGGCGTGCAGTTGGTCGTGAATGTTAAGGCTGTTCTGACACGGCGACAGTAATGATAATGACCATGATTTTTATGGGTATGGTATTAATAACAGATGAGGATGGTGATTAAAAAAAGTTGCAGGTGCATGAATTATACAGTCGGGAGATTGACTGGAAACCAACTTTGATCTATTTTTCTTCTCGCTGGTCGGGTTTTATGTTTGCATGAATACCCAGGGCAGGAAAAATTTAAAAAGTAAAGTGATGAAATAGCTTTGAACATGCCCACCTACAAGTACAAGATTTCATAATTTAATCATGTGAGCGGCTGAATGTCTGATTTCTCCTCCAGTCATGGGGAGAGGATTTCTTTTGACCTCTTTAGTTGTTTCTTTTCTACTTTGTCTGCATATCCTCTTTCTGCATTTTCAGTGCTGAGTTTCATCTTTCTTTTATTTCTATTTCTATTTTATCACTGTGAAAACAAACTGAAACTCATCTACATGAAGGTCATACAGCAACATAGAGTGGGTCTGTTCACACTGGGCAATACGATGCGTTTGGTGTGATCAGCTGGAGATCTAGGTGTGAAATCTCCACACATTCACAACAGGCATACTTTGCGTATACTTTAACCATTTTGTGGGAATATGTTTTCTGTTGGCGTTTATGCCAATTACATATCTTTTTGTTTTATTACTACACACAAGAACTGCTTCAAAAACAGCCGAGTGTCTTCAGTTTCAAGAGATAGTCAATTGCACTTCCATTATTAAAGCCATCAATAACTATTTTGAGTGTTTGCATTTCCTGAGAGCTCTGACTGCTCACCATGAAGCTCTGAGTGACTGGAGATACTTCCACCTGACAGAAAAGAGAAAAAAGTCTTTATTTTCAATATTATTTCCATGCAAACACATCTCCTGCTTTCCTACAGCGCGTTACTTTGTGTCGATTTATTAGTTTAAAACATAGAATTAACTCGGGAAGGGAAATTGTGATATTAAGACTGCACCTTCCACGTCTCTCGCTTGAGAACATACTGTATCTTTAATCTTGCAACATTTAGCGGCACTTTCCTGCAGGACCTTTCTCGTTCTCTCTTCCTCTTGCGTTAATCCATTTTTGCGCAGTCCAAGCGTTGTGTTGATGCGTTGCAGCCATCATGTGTGATGCCAGCCAGAGATTTCAGTTAATAAAGTTACATCAGGGCATTACTTCATATAGAGCAGGTCTAGACTGACTCTATAGAAACCCACCATATGCAGCACTAGGAGACAGTAGCAAGGAAGAACTCCCTTTGAACAGGCAGAAACTTTGAGCAGAAGCAGAACCAGGTCATCTGCCTCGACCATACCAGCAGAATTCTCCCAGCGCTCACCATGGCCAGTCCGGGCCTGGAGTGAGCACACGACCTAAAACAGAATGAAATACGTTTGTGTCCCGTATAACCAGCCTGGGTGCAGACCTCTGAGCTGCCTCTAACATGCTCTACACTTCTAGTGTTGTGCAGGATAATGATTAACGGTGCTCAGGGAGCGAGTCCACACCTAAAATAAACAATTATATTTGTAAAAGACGGGGTTGTGGTTTGTGGCACCCAGGTGTCTGTGTATTTGGGTGTAGTGAGGAGTAAGAGCTGGGACAGAAGTCTCAGTGTCGTGATGACTGAGCAGCACGTGGGACAGATGTATATTTATATATGTATGCTGCCACTGAGTAATATTTTAAAATGTGGACTCAATATTCATGTATGCAGATGACACCTTGCTGCATATGTCAAAGTCACTTGGTGAGCTAATCAATATATTATGAGTAATTCAGCTGAAAAAAAGACAGGTGATCCATTCATAGAAACAAAAGGCTGTAAACTTCAAGCGCTGATTGGACAGTCGTGGTCGACATTGTGATCCTGTCCTCAATCAAACACGCGATGTATGTGCATTGAGTTAGTGTCATCAGACTACAGCTGTAGCTTAACAGAAGTTTGCTTTGTACGATCAAAAACTGCAAGGAGTTAGTTAATGATGCAATAGATGCACAGTAATGCTACCTTTAGCTACTCTCGTTTAGCCTCTATAAGCCACTCCACAACAGCAACAACAACCAGAGCGACTGACACACTTGACATGCTGACAGAGGGTACTTTTTTCAAGTCACAATATGTACAAGGGCATTTGTGTTCAGCCAATGTCAGAGGAGAAGTAGGCTTTAGTGTGTAATCAGCCTGGCAGACGAAGCGGAGGGTCTCAGAATCTGAGGACAGCTTTCTTGATTCTGTAATTTTTCTTTTTTTATACATACAGCATATGATTTAAGTCATGAGTGGTGTGCTGGGATGAAATGGAGTATGTGTATATTTCCAGATAATACAAGGAGAGGCGGGCATCTGTTATCAAAACAAAATAGATCTTCTTACATTTTCCGAGGAGAACATTACTGTAAAAAATGCGCGTGGCTGACTTGGACTCGTCACATCTTACCTCCGACATGACAAATATGAGCAGGGATCAGCTCAATTGTCCCATCAAACAGCCAATATCACACAGCCTGAAGGTAAGATGGCACATCAGTGATGGTGCACATCAAGAGAGACGACTCTTTGCCTCTTAATTGGCTTCAGCAGGTCATCTCCGCCCGGCTCTCATGTGTCTGGGATAATATGTGAGACACATTTGGATTTAATTCTCCTACACTCTTGCTCATTTGATTTTGTGCGGGGCCTGGAGAAGAAGAAGAAGGGGAAGAGGAGGTTTAATTGAGAGGGAGAGTTGGTTGAAAAGAGCCAGAGAATGACTGGAGGTGACACACAGCGAACAAGAGTGTGGATTTAAAACATGAAAGGCAGGGAGGGGGGCAGGGGGAGGGGGCTGACTACACTGACCCGTTGGATTGAAACACCCAGAGATGGAGAGTGACTCATCTGAGATAAAAGAGGGATGCGGAGGCTGCTGCCGTGACAGCTAATGAAGAGCTACTGCAGCCGCTGTCGTCTTTACATCCAGCCCTCATTGTATATTGATGCATTGCCCCGAGCTTCAGGCCAGAGCAGACGATCACCGCTTGCCCATCACGCCATTTAGAGACCTTTAACATAAAAGCATCACTTTTAAAGGCTTCTCATCCGCTGCACTTCAAAAGGGGCCTCGGTGGCCCTGGTGTTTTGGGAAACACGCCAGGGCTTGTTACCCCTGAACGCAGGGGTAATTTGAGTCGCCTGCGCCGCCGTCGCCGGTGCACTCCTGCGGTCGAGATGCAGAAGACGTTGATGCAGCGGAGCGGTGAAGAGCCTCTCTCTGAAAACTAAACAAATACCCTCTCGATTGGCTGTGAAAGCGAGCAAATTAGGCCTGTCTGTTGAAGTGAGAGCGCTACATAATCAACTGGAAGGAGAGGGAGACGAGGCAAATGAGGTTGGGGTTTTTATTTTTTTGGCTGAATTGATATGCAAATGTGGCACATTTACATGACCCGCTCATACCAACAAAGACGAAAACCCAAACCGCAAACAGACACTGTGTTTTGGACTTTTATTGGGTGGAGCAGCGATCACAGGCACTCAGCTGCACACGTCGTGGAGGATTCCGCTTCGTTCTTTTCACGTTTGTAACAAACACCATTCATTTGCAGTTTTTCAAGGGTCCAATCTAAACAGTACTATTTAATAAAGTCTTTGTGCTTGTAAAGTTGGGTCCTAAGGGAGACACGGTCAGCCGATCCAAGCACTGTATTATGGGACAAATTGCTATGAAAGTTATTTTGGATATTAAAGGCTTCCAGAGGATGAACCCTAATATGTTTTGGCGCACCTCTAGGTCTTTTGTGCTCACAACCCAGGTCGGAGAAACAACTGAGCCGATCCGAGCTTTGTAGGTGGGATTAAGAATATGGATGTCACTTGAATGACATGACAGAATGTGAAAGGATACTGTGAAGTCTTTGACCACGTGTGGCGCTATGGGGCGACGTCCTTAAACCCACGTGTTGTTGGCGTCACGCACACGTGTGAACACACACACTCACACGTGCCAGCAAACAAGCGACACGCGTTCTTGCCTCGCGGCTGGTTTTACGCTATTCTTCTGATCGACAGAAGAAATGTAGACAAAATGCAGCAAAGCACCGACAAAGGCAAGAAAGAGGAAGATTGCAAGTTTGGCGAACGTTGATCTAAACAATGCAATTTGAAGTATTGTTTGCTGATAAGACGTCCACAGAGCTTTCAAGCTACAGCCACGCAAATATGTTTTCGCTCTAAAAAAGCAAGTCTTTTGCTACATTAACTCCTAACAACTCCTAAAACCCTTTAATGCCCTCTGAATTTCAGCCATTTTTGCACGCTGTACCTTCAAACGCATTCTGACCCCCCCGTCACAAACGTTAAAAGCAGCGCCGTTGTTCCCAGGCAGCGGTGGAGGATCCACAGAGGTGACGCTCTGTGCTCCATATATCTGACTCAGCGGGGACTTACAGCAGCAGAACCAGAGGCCATCGGCGTCCTACAGACCTGTTTACCCCCCCTCTCTGCTCAGCTCAGGGTCTGCCATTGCCGCAGGGAGTCGGTGTCATCCATCCATCACCCCCGATGACAGGCCCGCAGGCAGCCATTTGTCTCATTCAAAATCAGCCTTTTTTTTTTAAGGGGAACCTGCTAATTAGCTGCAGTAACGATGACTGTTTGTTGTGTCGTTTTTAACTTTCTGACCTGCACTTAACCACCTTGGAAAAATGGCTAAGGTGACACAAGGGGGGGGAGTCAGACTGAGTTTGACTTTTGTGGACTTTGTGGGAGGTTTTACATTACAGGACTGAAGATAATGGAGATTATCTCCTTTAACACACAGTGTGTGCAGGGTTTCAGTTAGACAGTTAGACGGACAGATAGACAGATAGATTGATCTTTGTCACAATTTTCAGCTATTAGATTGAAAAGAAAGGAAGCCTTTGTTGCATCTGACTAGCCTGTTTGTTGCTGTTTGCTTTTTGTTTCACAAAATGCAGGAGACCCAGTCCACATAATATATATATGTATATATACAGTGCACATACATGTATGTGTGTTGCCTATATATATTTATCCATTCACAGGCACTTCACGTAACCACACCCTACTACAGTGAAGGACCAACAGAGAAATACCTTCCCCGAGGGCCCGATGAACCCGTTTGGGGCCTCATTTGAGTTTAAATTGTGTCTTTGTGGTGTGAATTACCAAACAAATGATAATCCTTCGAGGCCCCTGAGAGTCTGGACCTCTGATCTGAACGCTGATATGTGATTAGACTGAATATTGTCCAAGGTCAGGTCTTGGTAACCGAGAGGACCCGTGGAAACCTCTAGTGAAGACCATTTTCTGTTACATGCTACTGACTTTGGCTTTACATATCCCACACTTTCTACAAGAAGAAATTAATGGAATGACAGAGGTGAAAATAGCAGATTTGTGTGATGTAATTTGTGACTAATTGAATCAGGATATGTTTAAGCTCTTCGGTAATTAAGATAAAATGTGTGCGTTTAAGTGTGAACACACTGTAAAAAAATAAATCTCTGGTTTTCTGTTATTCAAAGCAGAAACTGAGTGCAGACAGACTGTGTGGAAAGACACGGAATTATTTGGGGTGGGGGGGGGGTGTTCGGGCATTTCAGAAAAAAGTACCTCCATCTTTATTGAGTCATAACAAGCTGTTGCATCAGTTGGCTCATCTGTATGTGTGAGAGAATATTAACGAGGAAACATAAACTGTCCCAGCATCCCGTGTTCCCTTTTTAAAAGGTGGCTGTGAGATAAATCCACACGGGGGGGGGGGGGGGCATCATTTAACAACACACACACAGTCCGTCTCTGGGGACTTTCCTCAGCAACCTCTGACTCTAAAGCTCTTTTCATGGTGGTGAAGCTGAGAGCGGCAGGGTGGAGGTTTTGTTCATCCTCCCGTGGAATTGGATTATTTCTGGAAGAGGAGAACGCCCCCCCTTCCTCCCTCCCTCCCCCTCCTCTTCCCTGCAGAGACGGACACATGCAATTCATCATGCAGAAACACCCCCGCTCTGCTGGTGTCGGTGGGCAGGAGGGAAGATACCAGTTGCTGCTCTGCTCTCCATCAACAGCGGCAGGTTTTAAAAGACCCACAGAGTGAAAAAAGTACATTTACTGCGTTTGTTACCTTGTGTTCCAGCACTTATACAGATCCGTAGTCCTTCCCCACTTCTTTTCCAGCGTGATGAAAGAAACAATCAATGAGAAAGGACAGGATTGCTGGAAAGCTTGAACGTGATACATGATATTGGACGCTAGAGGTTGCAAAATGTTTGCGCCTGTGACGGCTTAGCAAGATGCAATATGCACAACCCCTCGTCTCTTTACAGCTTGCATAATATAGCCTAAGAGTTGTTTAATTTGAATTTTCAGAGACTTCATGAAGTAAAGCTACACAGTATTTTATAAAAATATAGTCATGCTAACAGCTCTGTGAAGCTATACTCAAGCACAGCGGCGCTTTGAGCTAAATGCTAACACGGTCAGCGTCACAACGTGCTCAAAGACAATATAAAACCGAACGTGCCATCTTAGTTGAGTTCAGCTTATTAACAAACAGTTAAAATACAGGTACAATCACATAACTTTAGCGCATTAGCATGTTAACATTTGTTAATTAGCATTACGTACAGCTGAAGATTAGGGGAATGTTATTAGGTTTTGCGTGTATTTGGTTATAAACCAAAGTATTGGACAGATTCAAAGTATGACTGGATGATGGTGCTACATGAAAAGGGGATCACAAAGGTTAGTACAATTCATCCACCGGGGAGAATGAATGCCTGAACCAAATGTCAAAGCAATTCATCCAATGGCTGTTGAGTACAGAAGCCTAGATCGGCCATGTTTGTGATTATTTTTTTAATGCCGTTATCTCGAGATTACAAGTTAATTATTTCAGAGAGCTGGTTTTCTCCTGATAGCGGACTGATCTTAATGTTACCTCTAACAGAAATACATAACGCAACTTCGACCTCGATTGCAGCACAGTCTAATCCCATTGTGAATAACGGGTAGTCTACTCTTCACTCAAAACCAACAGTTACAACCTCATGGGGGTGCTGGAGGAAAGAAAATCAGGGGACTGCTAAAGTCATTCGGATACATCTTCTAGAAATGTTGTGCTAATTTACTGGGTAGATGAAGAGATATTTTACTGGGTACGTAACTTTGACATGCTCATGGCGCAAGATCACCAAAGTCATCAGGGTTCATCCCCCGGGGACCATGAATATCTGTACTAAAGTAGAACATCTAGCAGAGCTAAAAGGAGAGTAACTGTCATTCATCAGGTTGACTGAAACACGACTGCAATGGGACGATCTGCTGGATGTGCTAAGATAACAGAATATTGTTATGAGCTAATTGAGCCCCTTTGTTTCCACATCAGCAACGTATTTGACACTGGAATTAAACTTATTTCTGTGTCATAAATGCCTGGGTGAACCTGGCACCCACAGTGGATTGATAAACTGGCATAAAGACTCCTGGAACCTTCCTCCTGTTGTGCATTCAGAGCATATCGGAGTAAAACAACTCAGACAAATGTAAAATGTCACTGTACAGCTTTACTCCACGGCTGAAAATGATCCTAACAAATGTCAGCATCAGCTAACCTTCACGCTGAGGGGAAACTGCCATCTGATCAATTACATCGGCCGGCCGGCCCGCTGACCTTTCCCATCATTTGTTTAAAGGCGAATGCCATTTGATTAGACCTAATTGCTTCACTTTAGCTGGCTGTCATTAACGAGAACGTCCTCTCCACTTCCTTTTGCGAGTTGAAGCAACAGGTGGAGTTTAATGCCAAAGGAATTACCGGTGAAGACGTGACCAGGCTCCAGGTGATCGGTTAGCTCCGAGTCAAACATCAAGGTCAGACACGCTTCAACCAGCTGAACGGCAGCAGAGCAGAAAGCAGCTGCCGCGTTTCTAACGATGCTTTTAGATTTGTTAGCGTCTCCTCAGCTTGAGCTTAAAGAAAAGTCTTCCTTATTTCTATTAAAATAATGGCAAAATAAACTATGAGCGTCAAGTTTCTTATGCACAAATATAGCAAACATGGCTATTGATGGTCTAAACCCACAGATGGCATGTAAGTAGAGTTGAAAGAAAATCTACTTCAGACTTTTTTGTATTACGTCCTTGAATTTGAATTATTTAAATGTTTTGTGGCTTTTGCTTGTAATAATGCAGCCTAATACAACAGTGTTGATTATAACCTTCATGAAGGTTATAATCAACACTGTTTGTTGGCTGTAGTTTGTCCTTCTGTTGGATCCATACCAAGAGCTATTTCTAATATTTTGGACACCCCATTTATATTACTACGGGTAGAAAAGTTTCATTTTTTTGGCACAGCAACACACTAATTTCTGAGTGTCTTGGAATAAGTTAATTTGCATTGGAAACACGTTGAAACATTTTTACTGCATTAGCATTTTAGTCAAGAGATTTCTTGATATGACTTTAAACTTCAAATTTCTAACTAGCTGTATCCTTTATCACCACCAGTACTATTCAGCTCCCAACAACATTTCCACCAGGAGCAGCACTAGGAGACAGTGGCAAGGAAACACTGCCTTTAACCGGCAGAAACCTCCAGCAGAACAGCAGAACATACAAATGTAATGCAATGGCAGCTACAGTGGTACTGATGTTGACATCAACAAAAATAATAGTAGTAGAAATACAATAAGAGTAATAACAAGATAACCGTAGTAGCAGTAGAGGCTGCCGAGCAACAGCCAGGGGCAGCAGGCGGTCCAGCTTGCTTCAGCTAGTAACACAACTAATGCAATGTCACTTACAAATCACGGACACTTAGGGGCGCCGTGCTGGCCAAGGCGTTTAAGATGCTGACCACCAATCACGGCGCTCTGCTCGGGGGCCTTTGTTGAATGTCATATCCCCACTTTCTCCATTTCTTGCCACCTCTCTACCGTCTATTTAAGCTCAAAAGCAGTCGGATGGTGATTGTTGCGTCTTCACCTCCAGTCAGCCACTGATGGTGTCACCGTGTCCTCTGCTTCGGCGACACATGAAATACGCTGGAGAACCTCTGTGGGATTTCCAGTGTCATGATGAAATTGGTTGAAAGACAACAAATTTGCCCGTGTTTGTCCATCTGTCACGCACAATATCTCGGGGACACTGAATGGATTAACACGTTCTTTTTCTTCATTCTGGTGCAGTAATCTTATTCGGCCTCGTCTCCAGACGCTGACACTTCTCTTTAGAGGTGCTTGGCAACAGGTGGAAATGTCACTCCATGAGCAGGTTTTTCGCTTGTTTTTAGGGCTCTATATTAGACAAATTGACATGTTGAGATGATGGAATGTGATCCAGTAAGATACATTTCTTTCAGCGTCCCAGAGATCTGATTCTAACAATTTGACAATTTTGATCCATCTCATTTTAGCTGCATTCCAGCATCTAAAATGACTCTGATTGGCCCAGTGGGGTACACCAGCTACACTCTCAAAACAAGAAGCTTTATTTGTCAGTGATTGGCCCAGACGGGGGGTGGTTGGGGTGGTTGACATGTTTACTGCTGCCTGGTTTTTACTCAAACTCTTTTCATCAATGCCAAATGGAAATAATTCATGTGTTGTGGCATTAGATGTTCATGCATACTTACAAAGTCCATCTGCATGACGCTGGCATGTTGATGCCACTGACGGGAGGGGGTTTCTTTTTACATAAAAGGCAGAAACTTCATAGCTGCATTTCTGTGTCTTGAAGGCGTGAAAAGGTCGGGGGGGGGGGTGGTTTCGCTACAGGGAAATGCGAGTGCAAGTTGCCGAGAGCAGACAAGAAATGCTTCTTAAGTTGAAAAGGGAGGGGTGTGATCTGAAGTAGCAGACGGACATCGTAAGTATTTGGAGATAAAGAAAAAACACAAGAAAGGAAGGAAGGATGGAAGAGGACATAGAAGGCCAGAAGCAAACAGTTGGTAGACCAAAGGGAGGTACAGTTCAAGGGAACAGAATAAGAGAACAAAACGAGAACACTGGGAGAATAGGGGAACACAAGTCAATTTTTAATTGCCACACACTGTTTATAAAGATGGACGACATGACAGATCCCCAAAAGTGAAGCCAGAACATCTGGATCATAAACACTGCCCCCTCCGTGTTAGCGATGGGACATGTGCCCAACTGAAAAATCAAAGTCAAATAAGATGGTTTCGTCATTTCAGGTAGCTGTTATCGCGCAGATGTTTGTTCGAGGGTTCATTTTTCTGATCAGTTTGGTTTTAATAGCTATTTGATGCTATAAAAAGGGGGTGTGGCCTCATAGTTCGGGCAGGTGTGTGGGCGGGACATCGATATGATCACTACAGCTGCAGACTCTGGCTCCAAAAGACGTCACCAGCGCAAGATGGCAGCTCTCGTATCCGGGATATTTCGGCTTCCTTTTTGTACAGCGGGAGGGAGTGGCGATGCGTCGGCCATCTTTAAATACAGCCTGGGATTTCAACACTGACACAAACGTTTATCATCCAAACTAAATCATATCTTATGTCTAAGATGAATCATCAGAGCCATTAGTAAATTTCCAAGGAGCTGTTGCGATAAAACTGATCTCCACAGGATGAACATGGTTGTTGACCAGCTAGCAGGAAGCTAGACGAAGTTTTCTTGATGACCCGCTGGTCTCGTACAGGTAAGGAGGAGCCACAAAATAGTCAGAGCAAATTTTCAAGTATCCATTAATTTTGGTAAATCATTGTGTTGTCAGTGACACAAAAACAGGTCGTGACTTTCAGCCATGGGCCCTGGTTGGTGCTAAAAGCATGCTGGGATGTTCACAGAAGTCAACTCCCAAGGCATCCTGGGTATCATGGCACTTGAACCGCACTTGGCTAAATGCAGATTTGAAATTGGAAGAGTACCTGGGATGTGGCTGACGACGTTCCCCAACAACGGGCAGGAAGGAAGCTCGAGAAAGGCCTTAAGAGAGATAGAGGGGAATAATGTAGTAAGACACAGGGGGGAAAGGGAAGAAGATTATAAAGGCAAAGGGGAAAAAGATAAGATGGGAAGGAAATGGGAAAGCAGAGGGGGATGGAAAGCTGCGACTGGGATAAAACAAGAAAGCAAAGAAAAGGAAATAAAAGCACAGACGCAAAATGTGTATTAAAGAGAAATCAAGATGGAGTTGTGTATGGCATACATGCAGGGCTTGATCTCTGTGGCTCGACATGATAAATCACCCAGGATTCATTGGGACGTCAACAAAGTGTCCCAGAGCCTCAGTGCTGCGCCTGCTGCATTAACAGGAGATGGATGGAGTCCTGTTGTACACAGTCTCGTGCTCTTTGCTCTTCACCCCGCCATCCATCATGATTCCACACTCACATGCCGCTGAGCGCCTGTACACGCATCCATCAGGGACGCACGCACCAAGACTAAAAGCAGGAAATCACTTATCTTCCACATTAAAACAGCTGAAATTTAAAGTCCTCGCCGGCCTTCATCTGCTGATGAATATCAAGCTGACTCATCTTGACAAAGACATAAAGTTTACTTTTAAAAGGGCGGCATGCTCGATGATCAAAGCAAACCGTTGCTGTGGCTAACGCTAACTTTTGTAACTTTTCAGTCACACGGTGGCTAACAGTTAAGCTAACACAGACAACTAGCAAACATTAATGCTAAGTTTCTTTCCAAAGTGGCAATGACGAACTCCAAGGTGATACAGAAAGTGATGGATTTAACCAAACAGTGTTTGCTAATTTTCACTACTTTTATGTGCAGGTTTATAGCAGCAAGTACTGAACTCAACGACAAATTCGTGGTACTTTTCATTTGCGCCATACAATTCATACATTCCATCACTTAGTAAATAAACATTTCCACATTCTCTTATATATCTTTATATTTGAATTTTATGGAATAGAGACATACGAAGAGGTTCTTGTACATCCTACTTCTACTCCACTACGTCTCAGAGGAATATATTATACATTTTACTGCACTACATTTACTCCCCCCCCTTATAGAATGATACATTGCTGTAGATTAAACTAGCCAACAGGATATAAAGGAGTTCAAATGAGCTCAACCTTAAACATCTACAGCAGTAAAATGCAACATCCACAGGAACGCAGCAGAAATATTAATCAAAAATAATAAGAAAACTGACAGGGAGCATTTTACTGCACAAATGTGTCCTTTTACTTAAGATTTTGAACGCAGGTGTGTAGTGGAGTTTTTTTACAGAATATATTAGTACTTTTACTTAAGTATAATATCTGAATACTTCTTCCGCTGCTTTTAAAAACGGTGTCGGCGTTACAGTGATATAAGAACCATGCTGATGGTTTTCTCTCTAGGCTCAGTGTGATGTAAACAGGAAATACGATGTTGTTGACACGGTTACTGTAGCCTACGCATCATTAATGTCATACTGGAGTTACCATAATTAGAGGTTTCCGACATGTTAATAGCGTTTACATCAACATCCAATCGTAGTTACAGGAAGGGGGTTTTCTGGAAGCCTCAGCACGTCCAACGTGATGCTTAATAACACAGCGGCGTCTGAAAGGTCCAACAAACATGGATGCCAGAGCAAATTAAAACAGAATTGAATGGATGTAGTGCTATAGTGTCAATGAACTCTATTTTGCGCCCTCACGTGACCGAGTCTGCAATCTTACAACCATTTTGAGCTGTGCGATCCCATTTGACATCAGCCCCACTTCCTTTGTACTATATTTCCACATGTATAGCATCATAGTCTGAGCTCAAAGGTCCACTTACTAGCTTTTGCAGCTTCCACCCGCATCATGTTTGGTCTTGGCTTTGTCTGTTGATTGTTGTACAACAGGACACCTTATCAAATATTGTTGCTTACACTCTGTGCAGGTATTCGATCACAAGGTTGGTGGAAGAATATGTACAGACTTCAACAAAAGCACAGAGGTTAATGTGGTTGAACAGCACACTTTCACAGTTAACCGTTGATGATTTCCTCCCCGTTATTCAGAGCCTCCAGAGCGATTTGATGAGGATGTTGTTGCCATCGGTTTGGTGAGATGGTTTGCTCTGAATACTATGATACCCTTGAGCCTCAGCCGCCGTTGCTATGGTGAAGATGCCAGCAGAGGCGTGAAGCAGAGCTGTAGTGAATTCAAAACACTTGCACTTGGGAACAAAAACAGCACCACTGCACTCGCTGCATTCAGCCGAACCTGACTCAGAGTCTGAAAGAGATCCGAGCTTCACCTCACAACAGAGCACACAGCTAAATTTGAAGCTCTGCGTCCCTTGACTTTGCTCCGCTTCGGTTTCCGTGTCGACAGGCGGGGAACCTCTGGCTTGTTTTCAAAGATGCAGTGACAGATGCAACCACAGTTGTTCATCTTTGGCACTGATGATGTCCATCCAAGCCTTGGAACGCTCCAACTGTCAGTCACCTGACACTGTCTATCGGTCTGTGCATGCAGGGAGCCTGGGCTCCTCACACAGCACCGCCCACGTCACCGCTGCAAAGCCCTGCAAGTTCGGCATCCGCAGTCTGTGGGACTGTAATCAAATCAGGCGGAATGAATGGGGCCCGGCAGTGCGAGTGTCTGCGAGTGTGCGTTTGAGGAGTCGTGCTGCAAGGTTCGAAATGTCAGGGCCCGATTGATTTCTTCTCCCTCTGATTAATTCATGTTACGCTCTAATGTTCTGCATAGAAATTGTTGAATGGCATTCAGCTAGATTAAAACCACAAACAGCGCTTTTCATAATTTGACAGGTGATTGGCGGGAGGCAGACTCCTGGATGATTGCATCATTACGGGACTTTTAAATTTTTTTTTTCCCCCAAAGGGGAATTAAGCACACACCATCAGCCTTTACTACATCCATGTGGCCTCGCTCAGACGCTGCTGCTCCGCCTGTCAGATCACTTAATAACTCTCTCGCACTGTTTGAATACATGAACATGGACTGTGAGTACAGTTGTCTGAAGTGTTTTAAGCCGTCCATCTACAAACACTGAGAGCTGAGCCTCAATAAATGACCCCGACTGTTTTAAAATCAGACACACTAGCAAAATGGTCCAGACTGATATCTCAGGAACTATTGGATGGAGTCCCATGACATTAGGTACAGACATTCATGTCCCCCTTTTAGGATGGATTGTAATAACATTGGCGATCCTTTCACTTTTTATCTAGTCATTATCCATCACCAGGTCAAAATTTAAATTTGTCATTGACAAGTGACCAAAATACCCACCTCAGCTGTGTTTAGTGCTGATTAGTAACTGTTAGCATGCTAACACACTAAAGTAAGACGGTGTTAGCATCAAAGCTGTGGTCATGTTTAAAAGAAATGTACGATGACTGAATTACGGTCTTTGTGCTCGGGGTATTTTACACACATCCAGCATGTGGATTCCTTCATTCATTTGTGGAGAGACAATTGCTTTTCCTGCTGACTGTTAAGATGATTCATTTCTTTCCATTTTCACTTGTCACTATCGCATTCACTTTTTACCTGCACCACCATATATACCTGGGACAGCGGTTAGCCCTTTGCCTTCACAGTAACGAGGTCCTGGGTTTGAATCCGTCCAACCTTTGCTGGGTTGTTTCTGTGTGCGGTTGCCATGTCCTGCCCCTGTGCCTGCTTCTGCTCCCGCCAGGAGCTCAGGCCTTCGTTCCACGCTGCAGCGACGTGCAGGTCAAGCGTGAGTGTGACTGTGAGTGTTGAACGGTTGTCTTCTCTGAGATCGACGGGTGACCTGTCCTGTCCAGGATCCAGATATAAAACCGTCCGTCGACACAAACGTCCATTGCAGGATATACTGTAGATAATGGAGGCTACAGATAATGGATGGATGAAAACACTGAGCGTTGTCTCAGAGACAGTTCGAGCACTGGTGTAGCCAGAGAAAGGTCCTCTCACACATCCCGAGACTGATCAATAACGGCGACTGGCTTGTTTTAATTCATGACTGTCTGAATTCGACCGTCACTACTGTCTTCTTGCTCTCTCACTTCTCAAACTCGTTGCTCCCTCACCTACAAGCACAGAAACTAGACGGTTATTGTGCCACAGTGCGAGTCCACACACCGAACAATCTTTGTGCACACCAACACTTGCATTTTGCTTTACTTGGTTCTGTTAACTGATGCCAGACTGTCTCAACCCGTGACCCCACATATGGTCGGCTGATAGAACTCTTATCCAATCCCGAATGCCTGACAATGATATTTTTCTTTACTTTAAATTAGAATAAAAATATGTTTAAAAAATAGGCAAATAAAACGATATTAATTACTTTTGACCTGCAACATGCTTTTTTCTCAGAATCTGCTCAGACTCTACCTCCGGGCTCTTGAAATCAGATGGAAAACATTATGACCCTTCACCTTCTGAGTCGACAGAAACTGGGACCTCAAAACGAAGCCACGGGCAAAAATACCGTACATGTCATGTTGTGTATCTAAGAGCACAAGTAAGTAAGAAAGTAAGGAAAGTTTATTTAGTACAGCACCTTTCACGGTGCAAGGTCACGCAGTGCTTCACAAGAGTGAAATTGTTAAAAAAAATAAAAATATACAAAAAAAGGCAAATAATAAAACATGAGCACAAAAAAAACACAAGAATTGCAGCACGGGGCGAGACAAAGGCCGGTGTGGATAAATGAGTGTTCAGCTGCTTTTTAAAAAAGGCGTCAGCAGAGATCGCAGATCGTTTGTCTGTAGGAAGACGAAAGACTTGAAAGGCTCGACCACCTTTCGTTTTCAGTCGACCGGTCAGCCCTGGTCTGGAGCCCCGAGCAACCTGCTGCTGGTGCAGGGATGGACCAGGTGCCGGACCACGCTGTGCGCCAAAACATGAACCCTAAAATGGATCCCGAGCGTGACGGGAAGCCGATGATAAGATGCATAAAGTTGTCCGCTGAAAAGAAGAAAACAATTCACTGAGCACAGAAATCTGCAGCTTATTCAGACTCAAGCAGAACTGTTGGAGCTCCATCCATCACTTTTTTAACGGCCTCCTCCAGCGTGGAAGTTGAAACAATAAAAAAAAAAAAAAAACCGACTGATTTATGATCTTCGAACAAATAAACGAGTCAACGTGTTCGGCTGTGAGGGATTAATAATCTCAACAGAATCAGCTGTAAATTCTCCAGAGAGAGAAGTATTCACTTCACAATCCCACTCTCATTCCCTCTGTCATACCCAGCATGCCTTGCTGAAAACATGAAATATTCACAGCCAAACTACAATTGGGGAAATGCGATATGACGATAATAATAACCTGCAGTTTGTAAACATCCGCTCAGGTGCGACACTGCATTCACATCCCAACGGCGGCGCATGTAATTCCTTATTTATCAGTTTGAATAAGAACGCGATAATACGGCCTGACTGCAGCCATCTTTGGGAAGTTTAATCATTCAAGGTGGAAAAATTGCTCCTTTATGTGCAATAAATATTGACTTACGTCTCATGCATATCTGAATGTGGTGCAGGTTCTCCTCATTGTCCATATTTTACTGCTTTGTTAGCCACTCCATCTCCTTCTCTCTCTCTGCGTGGTAACTTATCATTTTAGCTTTCTCAGGAATTACCTCGTCATATTTACAGCGTCTCTCCCTCAGCCCTTCACTTGGTTTTCAGATGGAAGGATCTCAACACGCGTGCGGAGGCAGATAATCCGGCCTCTGGCCTTCGTGTGGACGGGAATTTTTTTGGGCCACTTTTGACCTTTTCTTCGTCCAGAACGGCCTCGTGAGATCAAAATGTCGTTTTGTTCAGAGAGTGTGGCTGAAATGATGAATGATTATCTTCCACAGACGCTGCACACACAGAAAAGAGTGGGATGAAGAAGAAGAAGGACACGCTTCAACACCAACACACGTTCAAAAGCTTCTGTCCGTCTCATTCAAACCCTTTGAAAGCAAGTTTGTGAGTCAAGTTCTTTTTTCATATGAATCCAGAGTTTCCAGCAGCGATTTATAGCAGAGGTGGTTCATCACCTCCGTCAACATAAAGTACACAACAAAGCAAATGTGATATTTAACGTGTGTAGCAGTTGTAGTTCTTTTTTATTTATGAATCTGTTTAATTTTGCCAATAAATACCAAGAAGACCAATAATAGACTAACAGATTAAGCTAAAGGCTAAACTAAGATCAAGATCGTCTCTGTAGTTATGATTGTCGGCCATGTTAGCAGCGTGACTCTCTGAGCTCTGACTACGTCGCTATAAATGCATCATGTGACTTTTCCTCTTGCGCCACCATGAGGCTGGCATCGGTGGATTTGAGTGAAACGTCTCACCTTTAATCTCTTGGGTGGATTTCCATGACATTTGGTGTCGATGTGCATGTTCCCCTTCAGGATGAGTTTATTTTGGCGATGGCTTCACCTTTCCTCTGGCGCCACCAACAGGTCCAAATGTATCTAATGCTGGTTTATGACCAAATACCTGCAAAACTAATGACAAACCATCGCCCTCAGCATGCCGACGTTAGCAGTTAGCTCAAAGCACCGCTATGCTTGAATACAGCCTCGTAGGACGGCACGGCTGTCAACCCGTAGTCTATTTTTAGAGATCATTGTCCGTGTCTTGGCTTATCTTCACAGACTCATTCAGTTCTCTAGTTGAGGTCAAGCAGCACTTAAATCAGGTGAAATTGTCATAATGGCGTTATTATCAGGTGCAAACTTTAACCTTTCAAGAGCAAAGAACAAACACAGCCCTTCACAAACCGTTAGAAAAAGGCAAAACTTATAAAGAAATTCAATTGCAGCCTTCTGCTGATGGCAGACACTGAACTATGAAGCTGTTCTTTATTATCATCTTTAAAAGAAGCAAATGAGTGGACCTTGAGATTGTCTTGTTTTCTAAAGAACAAACAGTGAAGCTGAACTTTTAAACCAATGTGAGCGAGACGTTTTCAGAATAATGTGAAAAAAAACCCCAATAGGTCCATGACAAACGAGGAACCTCTGTCTGCTGATGAAGACCATGGGATTATGACGAAAGCTATCGAGTGGAGACGTCAGCTTTTCCAGCTGACAACTTCTTTTCTCTCCTAACGTCTGTGCGCTCGCTGAGTGGAACTCGCTCGAGTCTGAAACAACACAGAAGTTCCTGCCGTTCCTTAAATCCGCTTCCTTACACCGTAGAATGTGAAGGCGAGCCAACGTGTCCTCGCTGTGTGTCTGATTCCATATTCCTTGCAGTTCCATATTGCCTGGTGATTCTAAATTGCCCATAGGGGTGAATGTTTGTCTGTGTAGGTATATTATGTCAGGCCTGTGATCGACTGTCCAATAATATCAGCTGGGATCGGCTCCAGCCCCCCCTATCTCCCCTCTGAGGAATAGCAGAATAGATAATGGATAGATGGATGAGATATTGCCTGCTCTTACATTTATCCTTCTGACATCTCTGTGCATCTTTGCTTCCTCGTCCATTTCATTAGAATTGTGCAACGTTTTATAATTTCTGCGCTCTATGTTCTCTCGCACAGTAATACATGAAACGCGTAGTATGTGTGTTAACATGTATCTTTGCCTAATCATCTCCACGCATGTGCGCTCATGCATCAACTCATCTTACATGTGTACTGACCTCAGTGACTAATTGGAAGTAAACATGTTCTCTGCTGTTATGTGAGAGATATTTTCTAATATCTTTTTTCTGTCACGGTAAGTTGTGCTTACACGTGTTTGCAGTGACGACGCGCAGCCTGGACTTGCTGCAGGGCTCGCCTGATCACATGTTGCATCATCTGAAAGCCCTTCAGATCCTCGGTAGTTCAGCATGACGGAGGTGACGGGGCGGCTAAGTGGGACATCAAACCGTCACTGTACTGCAGCTGCAGGTGGAGACAAACTGTACCCGAGGCTCCGTGTTGTCTGTTACCGTCAGCTGTCCTCCCGGGCGACCTGGCCTCCCGTAAACCTGCTGTCACGTTTATTTGCTCCTTTTGGCGACAGCGGCGGCAGCCAGGGGAGTTTGTCCGGGACTGGGGCAGCGAGCCAATGAGCCACAAAGAAGAGAATGATGGATCCCCGGCCCCGGCTCAAACGGGGGCCGCTGTCACGGGGCTCGCGTGGTCATTAGAGTGAGCTCCAAACACCGGCTGCAGCAGGATGACAAATCACAACAAACTCCCAGAACGCCCCGGCTATCTCTCTCTCTCTAAGCCGTGACTGAACCAACGCAGAGTGTCGGACAGTTTCTGCAGAACTATGATTAAGCTGTCACCACGGGGAGGCCAGTTTGTCAGCATTTGGGATCTCTGCAGCAATTTCTTTAGACAAGCCTGCCTTAATTGAGTATTCAGTCCCAGAGCGCTCCTGGTTGGTTTCACCCCTGCCTGTTCCCTCGAGGCTAAACAAACTGCGGTGCTAGCCAGCTATGGCTTTCCACAACAACATCAGAAACTGGCTCGCCACCAAAGCAGCAGCAGCAGCAAGGCAGCAACACTGTCAGTCTTGTTCTCTCGCAGAACGACCATCTGTAAGACTTTCCTGCTTCCTGTTGTTATGGGAGTCGAGCACAAGGGCGTGCAGCAGCAAACAGGACAGGTAGGTATGGGTATTATTTCTTTTCTTTTTTTTTTTAAATCGCAGCAGTTCGGCATCACTGCTTTCAAAAACTTTCCTGCGGCGCTCTCGCATACTTTTCGGTCTCTGGAGGCCGGCCGCCCCCCGCCCCGCCTGCTGTTCACTTGGCTAAAGCGGGGGTGCAACCAGGACTCTCAGACAAGCCAGCGTTCACCTGTACTCCACTCTAGCTGCCCAATTACCCACAAGTCCGTGGGGTCCTTCATTACCCAGAGGCCCAAGGGCTTCCTGTGTGCCAATGTCCTAATGAGCGAGCAGAAAGACGTGTTCCTGCAGCAGCACAGCGGCGCTCCGATACTTCAGCCTCGGACTGGAGAACTTCACCAAACACTGAAACTAAAACCTGCACAGGGCAGCTGGACTGGGTAACACACATTACAAGGGGGGAAACGGATACATGGATACATGGGTTATAATTCTCTCATCAGTGCTACTAACTCAATCTAGTGTACGTTCAGCCTGCAGGCAAAAACGACCCAAATCAAATTATTTCTCCAGAGAAAAGATCTGTTTTTAATGACAGTGTGAAAGTAATCTAACATTGACTGTAAAGATGGAAGGGGCTGTATTTCTTGTGATTTGGGGTTTTATGAATAAGCCAGTGTGGATCATTTCCTGCACTCTGGCGTGATCTTTGTCCCGTCGCCGTGGTGACAGAGGAGGCGGAGCCACAACCGCTGAACCCTGCAGCAAAAACACAAAGCGGTTTGTTTGAGTGTGTAAATTAATCATCAGTGCGGATTTTGGTCATTTGTAGCTGCTCGTTTTGCTGTTTAGCATTAGCTCTGCTCCACTTCTTTACTATTTCTACCTTCATACTTTACGTGGTGTCTTGGCACTACAGTAGTTTATGATGTTAATTAATGTTACACCTTCTTACGGAGATGCTTCTCCGTCCAGCTAGTGACCATTCTGCAACTGCACCATCTGTGTCATCTCACTCCTCACAGGGTGTTTTTCTTTATTTATCCTGCTGCCATTCCACAAGTTATACTTTCTTTCTCTGGTTGTCACTCTTTCTTTCTTCTCTCTTCTGTCCTCTCTGTGTATTTTCACATGAAAATCCCCAAAACCAGATATATTAAGTTTCCCACCAACGGCTAAACGTTTCTTCACAATACGTGCTTTAAATTTGAAAAACTCAACATTGCTTTTTCTTGCCCACTGTGCCTCTGAACCTCTGCCACCAGAGGGCTAAAACTCTGCAGCCGGGACTCGGGCCTTGGCTTGAGAGCAACGAAATGGTCTTTGGTCCCGGCCAGGTCTGTAGCATAGATCATCTGCCCAACAGTTCATTAAATGTCGGCGCTCAAATTTCTGCTGCTGCAGCTCACATCCGAGAGAGAGGACGGAGGCAACGCCGGCCGCCATGACCTCGGCTTCTCCTCCTCTTCCTGTGCCTCGCCACCGCCGATGTGTCAGTTAGTGTTTGCTGCCTGGCAGAGGAAGGAAGGAGTCAGCAGTGGGGGTGAATGAATGTGTTTTGGCACAGGGGGAGTCAATAGTCTTGATTTGACTCGATCAATCCTCTCAGGTACTCCTCGGACTCAAATTACCGGCGGACAAATTAAGAGCAGGGGTTCCTCCTCTGCAGGAAGAGAAAGAAAAAAAAACCCCGGGAGAAACTGTTGAGGAAGCCGATAACTGAGGAGGGAGGGAGGGAGTGAGGGAGAGAGGGGAGAAAGTAAGGAGGGAGGCTGGCGTTCAAAGGATCCTCGCTCACATTATCACCACAGCACAAAGGGCCAAATATATTCAGTGGCTTTTCTGTGGCACAAAGCTGATTAGCGGAAGGTAGCCCCCATTGAGAGGAAAATCACTTCCACGGCTGTAAAGCAAGTGATTTCATATCCTTTTTTTATTTAAGATTACACAGCAAGTGCCTAATCAGCTGATCCTTAATCATCAGCATTGTGCCCCTTCGTGTTTCCTGTAACCTCCCCTTCTCTCCTCGCCGACTGCCTGGCTGCGCCGACTGACGACTGAGGTTATGAGAAGTGCCGAAAGAGAGAGAGAGAGAGAGAGAAATCACTTCCAACATAATCGCCTTAAACAGCCCGACTCCGTCTCCATCTGCAGCAGCAGCAGCAGCTCTGGTTGCTTCATCTGTTCTCATATCACATTAGAGCTCGTACAGGCCTGCAGGAGGAGGCAGTGAGGAGAGAGGAGGGGCGGTGGCGTTAGAGCCGAGAGGGGTAAAGAGAGGGAATGAATCAATTATCAGTTACTGAAAGAAAAAGAAATAACCCTCCTGCCTGCCACCCGCTGCCTCAGCAGGCCTGAGACCTCTGTTGTTTGACTGATTCGCACTAAGCAGGAATTTACACTCTACACGATGAACAATCCACATATATAACATGTTATAGCTGCCTTCGTTCTGCTGCTTTCAGACTTTCCACATACTTTAATTGTGTACTGTACACTGTATATATACACAAGAGTTCACAGTGATTTATCAAAGAGTTTTACATTGAGACATCTCTTCACGTTCAGCGCTTGGAGTTACATTTGATGTCTGACTTGTGTTGTATAAATAAAGCTGGATTGAATGGTGTAAAAACATGTGCAGTGTATAGAGGTCATGATTAATGGAATTGTTGTGTCTATACATATAGAGTCAGTCTACACCTGCTCTATATTAACAAGTGCTACGAGATAAGGTTGTTGTGATGTGGTGCTATATACATTTCTGTATCCATTTTGCATTACAAGCTAAATAAAACGTGTCAGTCTGGAGCCATTATGGTTGAAATGTTCGCCAGAAAGCGCCATTAACGCCTTTCGTGTCAAACATACAGCGATCAGCCGTAACATCCAGACGTCACGGCTCCCTGAGTGTCCCCATATGCAACAAGCTGTGATGCTCTGTGAGTTCTGCCTCCTTTCTGTCAGAACCAGCATCACTGTTTCAGCAGTTTGAGCTACAGAAGCTCTTCTGTGAAGGTCCAGCTTTCACTCCCCACGACTATCAATACTATTCTCCTTCCTTGGACCACTTCTGGTAGGTGCTGCCCCCTGCAGACCAGAACACCCGACCAGAGCTGCAGTGTTGGAGATGCTCTGACCCAGTCGTCCAGCCATCACAGTTTGGTTCCTTGTCAAAGTCGCTCACATCCTTCCGCTGCCCATTTTTCCTGCTTCAACACATCAACTTGG
>JAVQJF010118128.1:0-15036 GCA_036023855.1 Gadopsis marmoratus
CCAGGAATGGCTCCCCCCCCCCCTCCTCCCCCCGGCCGGATAGTGGCTCAGAGTAGGCCGGCCCTGGGGTACGCTGTACCCACAAAGGCAAACCGATGCCCCACCCTGAGGATGAAGAAGCTCAACTGGCAGAAACTTCGCGCGGTTACTGGTGAGTGCATGAAACATTCCTGTAAAGGCTGAAATTCTATTAATGGCAACCTGTCATGTACCTTTTTGTATGAAGGCAGCAAACCCTGGCTGAATCTAATTTCAAGAGTGTCGAGAGTGCTCAGACTCGACAGCAAGAGCTTTGCCTTCATCCATCAAATGATATTCACCCCTTCAGGGCATTTTATATGTTTAAATACAATAGACATGGGCAGAAGGCACCTGTGTAGAGAATAGTTAATGGGGATGGCACATTGATATGAACAGCAATATCAGAAAACTAAACCGTATGGCCGCTCTTCCAAACTTGGGTATTATTTCATGTGGGTGTTGCAGGGGATTCCCCTGAGTGTTCAGAGAAGGAAACATCACTTTCAAATGAGTTTCAGCCATGTTGTGAGGTTGATGCAAAATGGAGCCACATGCGCTCGTGACAGGCTCCTCTCTTTC
Source organism: Gadopsis marmoratus (assembly GCA_036023855.1). Taxonomy (NCBI): domain Eukaryota; kingdom Metazoa; phylum Chordata; class Actinopteri; order Centrarchiformes; family Percichthyidae; genus Gadopsis; species Gadopsis marmoratus. The sequence goes on from JAVQJF010118128.1 coordinate 601, forward strand.
TGCGTGCGCACACACACACAGATGGTCACTCCATGTGGGCCTCGGTTCAGAAAGAGCATCCTCCTCGGGAGCCGGACTACAGCAGTATCGAGCAGCTGTTCTGTCTCCCGGTGGCCGCGCACAAAGACAAGGGGGCAGCTGCTCCTGTCAAGAAGGAGCCTAAAGAGGTGTGCTTGGTCAACACTCGACACGGCCCCTCAGAGCTGTAGCACTCAGAACAAACACGCCTGATTACCAAAGCTGAATAATCACTGTGCCTCTTTAACTTGCCCTTTCTTTTTTTTTTTTTACTATAGATTACATTCATTGATCCCAAAAAAAACTTGAATTTGAACATATTCCTAAAGCAGTTCAAATGGTAAGATACATTAACCAAGATATTTTGATGTTTGATGTTTGTTTTTTTTAAATATATACATTGGTCTGTTTCTTTTTCTTTTTTTTTTTTCCCCTGCTCATTATTTTTCGTTGTCTCTGTCCAGCACAAATGAGGACTTTGTAGCCATGATTCAGAATGGGGACCGTACTAGGTTTGATGTAGAGGTGCTAAAACAGCTTCTGAAGCTCCTGCCAGAGAAGCATGAGGTTTGTACTCTTAACAGTTATCCATCCTTACGTAGACACACTTTTGTACACCTGTCTGCCATTAAGGGCTCATTTTAAAATGGCAAACATCTGAGTGACTGTCTATATATATTTTTTTTTTTTTGTTTGTTTTGTTTTATAATGTAGATTGAAAATTTGAAATCATTCCAAGGAGAAAAAGACAAGTTGGCAAATGTTGACCGCTTCTACACCTCCCTCCTCACTGTGCCATGGTAACTCTCACTTTCCACTTTGAATTACGTGCGTGCTGTATATGTGCCGCTCCAATGTACGGCTCCTTATTTACTTTGCTTTCTGACTTGTCCCCCCAGTTATCATTTGAGGATTCAGTGCATGTTGTTGTGTGAGGAGATTTCATCAGTGTTGGATATGCTCAAACCTAAAGTCAAGCTGGTGGAGGAGGCCTGCCAGTGTAAGTAAACCCTTGGCCTTCAGCTGTATTCTCTTGAATGCATTCTTTCCCAACTATCCTGCTCAAGATATGTATGTTTATATAAAATCTAAATAACACAATGTAACACATTTCTCAGCTCTGAAAACGAGCACGCTCATGCCCAGTTTCTGCAGGCTCATCCTTGATGTGGGGAATTTTCTCAACTATGTAAGAACCTCTTTGGCCTCATGTCTATTTTACTTTAAGCTGACATTTACACAGAGCTTGCATTTTTAATCGTCGCTCTACTTCCAGGGAAGTCACACGGGGAATGCAGAGGGGTTCAAGATCAGCTCTCTGCTTAAGCTTACGGAGACCAAGGCCAACAAGAGCCGCATTACGCTGCTTCATCACATCCTGGAGGTACGCAAACTGGCTCACAGCTGCCATAACTCGTTTCCCCTCACTTATGAGACTGTTTAATTACGCACTGTGTGGCTTGTTTTGCAAAGGAGGCAGAGGCGAACCACCCAGAGCTGTTGGCGCTGCCAGATGACATAGAGATTTGTGAAAAAGCAGCAGGGTATAACATCTACTTCAGCTTTTCATAATTCGTTCTCAGTGGATCAGCAGCAGACCTATAACAAGGTTTTACACTTTGTCCTCAGCGTTAATCTGGACTCTATTCAGTCAGAAGCCAGTGCTTTACTAAAACGACTGAATGAGACGGTCAAGAAGGTCTCCAACTCCGTCGAGGAGGTGAAGGTGCAATATGCAGAAGTTCTTGAGGTGAGATGTTGGTCTCTGCTTTGCTTATAAATGGGGTCAAAATGTGATCACTCAATGCTGGTTTTGGAAAAACTGGATCCAAATCCCAGATTCCTCCATTTTCTCTGCTGCAGAAAAGTCTGGACGGGTGTCGAGCTTTGACTGAAAGATTCACTGCGATTGAGAAGCAGAAGAGCGAGCTGGCTGTCTACTTATGTGAAGATGCCAATCAGCTGTCGCTTGAGGAACTTTTTGGAACAATCAAGACGTTCCGAGGACTTTTCCTCAAGGCTCTGAAGGTCAGGGAGGATTCAATGTTGATGTTAGTCATTACATGGCTGTTCCTGTGATTTATATTTGTTTTGTTTTTGTTTTCTACATTTATATTGTGTAATTTTTAAACCGACCCTTAATCTTAAATACACTCATTCATATATATATATATATATTTATTTATTAGAGCTCGGCTAAGTCTTTCTCTTGGAAATGGGTTAGTGTTTTCTTTGGAACATGGCTATCATTATGATGTGGAATTTGATTCTGCCTAAATTATACAAGGGCAAATTGCTACGTACATGTTGTACTTGGCAGTGAGTGACATCTTTACTTTCATGATAACAGGAAAACAAAACCAGAAGAGAGCAGGCAGCCAAGGCTGAGAAGAGAAAGAAGCAGCTGGCAGAGGAAGAGTCCAAGAGACAGAAGGGAGAGAATGGAAAAATAAGTAAGTTGAGAACAGGCCTCCTTTCTCTCACTGTACTAGGAATTCCTAACCAAGATTCTTTTTTTCTTTCACCTCTCTATTTACCAGTTAAAAAGGGCATTGTGCCACAGAACGACGGCTGCATCATCGACCACCTCCTGGCGGATATCAGGAAAGGTTTCAGCCTTAGAAAGACCAGGCCAAGGTGCGATTCGGAAAGCCTCCCTTCTAGTGAAATGCGTAGGGATACCTGCCCATCTGGTAAGGACAAGAGACTGTGGCCTCCATCCGCAGTTCCAAGCTCCGCTCCTGAGCCACTTAACTGCGAGCCACAACACAGCCTTGCTGCTTTATCTAAGCTCTTTAATCTGTGCTTTAACACCACTGCTGACTTGCTATGCTACCTCCATTGCCTAGTTGTCGAGCTACACAAGCATTTTCTTTTCTTTTTTTTTTACATGCAGAGTGTTTTTTATTTTAATGCATCTTTGCACGCAGTGAAATATCGCCCCATTTCGAAGATAATAATGGTCTTAATGTATCTACCTTCACCATCAATACTACCTCCTTCTCACCCTCCAGGATCAAGTGCGAAGCCTGTAAACGAAGAAACCGTAAAAGTGGCCACCACTACCGCTCCCACCAAACCTCAGACAGGGGGTTACCAGGCCAGCACAGGTGGAGTGAACGGCTTCATCAGCCCATCCGAAGAGACTTCACCGGCACCACAGAGTGCTTCGCAAGACCCACCAGCCGTAACTCCCAGCTCACTCGCAGGAGGACCAGCCATGACGGTGCAGGCACCCCTGGAAAGACCCGCGTCACTTCAGGAGGGGCAACACCCACAGAAACCTGCAGTATCTTCGCTAGATATGGCACAACCTCAGTCTCGGGTTGAAGCGGAACATCAGCCATGTCTCCCCATAAGTGGTTTTTCACTGGATTCAATGGAGACCAGCGTCCTTAGCCCATGTTCCTTCTCGGATTCGGAGATGCTCGAGGCCATGTTAGATGGCACTTCCAGCCTGGGACCTGAGGAGCCAGTGGACATTAGTGTGAATGTTCAGGTCAAAGAAAGTCCTTTACCTAATACAGACAACGTGACACAGAGCAGCGAAAGCAATGTAACGGGAGATGGGAAAGGTGAAACCATTAATAAAATAAGCCAATTAACAGAGACTGTAGGACATGAGAAGGGTCGAGAAGAGCGGGAACGCATTATTGTAAAAACGTCCGGCCAATATGAGGTCGTGAGTTACAAACATTCGGACCCTAAAAGCAACGTTACTATGCTGGGCGAGCGCATCGAGGAGTGCGACATCCCAGATGGACTGGGATCAGAAGATCTGCCATCAGTGTCTGAAGCAGTGACTCCATCCCTTAAGCCCGAACCAAAGAAACATCAGAGCCTCTTTAAACGAAACAAAAAGAAGAGTAATCAAGGTAATCTCTCCGTTAATTTAAATAAAGATCACGTTTGGAATTCTAGTCTCCTGATGTGTCTTAACGGGAAATCCTTATTTATACTTTTATTGCATTTAACGTTTTATATTTTGTGTATGGGCTATTTTAGTGTATATTAAGTATTTTGCATGACAACATGCAGTTTTATTAAAGAGCATATGGATGCAGTGTGCAGCACTTGATTTGCAGATTTAATATTGAATGGATTTAAATATGGCCAGTTTGTTTGAATGCTCTGTTTTCCATTCTGACTCTCTGAAACACAAGGTAACAGTGGGAAAGGACACACTAAACATAAAAAAGGCTGTGTGTTGCAGTGAGGTAGGTCAAATCGATGGGGATGGCAAACTGTAAGCAGGAACATCATCCTAATGAACTCCGTCACCGTCGACGCTTTGTCCCAAATAACACGTCATTTGTTGGTCTAACTGGAATCTGGATTTCATTTGTCTCTGTTGTCCAGCTTATAACACTTGCTCTCTCTAACACTTTTCCACTTCAGTGATTATCAGTTCAAAATTCTCAAACAGCATTTGTGTTATGTCCATCAAACCTGGGGGGGACTAATCCTAAAAGTAACAACTCTCTGATATCGGTGGTTAAGTAATCTGACATCAGTTTCTGATCTCAGCCGTCGCACTCTGTGAAGTCATTGTGACGTCATCGTCGACCGAGTTCTTTCATGAAAGCTGTCACCTTTGTGTCTCCATATTTTCTCGTCCATTCCCCAAATCTGCAACTGGGACTGTTTTTAACCTACTAACAGTCTCGTGTGTTTCCTGTAAACTGTGCTGTTTATCTGACTTCTGAAAAGACACTGTATGTGATGTAAATGCATTAAAGATGTTTTTACCACTAAAAAATGTTCAACACTTTAAACCCGATGTCCTGTTTGCAAGCCAAACAGTCACGCGAATACATTTACAACAGTTTTATCCTGGTGTAAATATAATTACAAGGTATTAAAGTATTTTATTTACTTATTTCATATTTTGCTTCTCTCTATTCACTTGAGTCTTTGTTTCCCTAGGCGACCCCAGAAAAAGAAAATCCAGAAGAAAAAGAAAATGTTAATTTCAAAGAAGAGATCTGAACTGGAAGCACTGCAGCACATTTTATTTTGTGAATCTACCTACATGAATAGTGACTCTTGAGAGGATGCAGAATTCTTCCTTTTGCAATGATTTGTTTTCCCAAGACCAAGAAGAGTAAACCCATCGAAGGCTGCGGTGTTGACAGCATGAATGTTAACCTGTCACTTTATGAAAATGAAATGTAGTTTGTTTTTGTGTGTGTGTGTGTGTGTGTATATGATTGGTTTCGATTCAGAACAATTTGGGAAAAAAAAACTTGGAATACGCTTTATATGTTTTGTATAATTGTTGTAATATGCAGTGAGTGTGTTTTGCTATAAGCTCTGTTTGCCTTTCAGCACCTACTGGAAAGAAAAATGCAGTGTTTGGTGCAAAATATTTAACTGAACAAAACGGCTTGAAAAAGTCTTAATTTCTTTATATATTATCCAGATGAACTCTAACAGGAAATATATGGAAAGCATTTAATGGATTGTGACTTTTAATGTTAAATATATTTTATTAAAAGTGAATTTACTGTTGAGCGGTTTGTTTGTAATCAACCCACTGACCTATAGATGGCGGTAATGAGGCGGACAAAATGAATTCGAGAAGCCCTATAAATGCAGGCTGCATACAACAAATGTTATATTAAGTTGTTAATGGATGAATTTACCTTCATGCGTCCCTGCGGCTGTTGTGTGAAGGGCCTTTTCACCCCCCCACATTGCTTTAACAGCCTCTGGGGACAACTCGCCTGAGCACAGCGACGCACTGCCGCGCGTCCGGCTCTGACATCACCGGCTATGAAGTTACAGATATGGCAATGCCACTCTTGCAGACGCTTTAGTCGCCTTGAGACGGACAGACTGAAGCCACCGCTGCCATGTCGCTCGCCTGGTCGGCGAAAGACCACAAACACACGAGCCAGGCCGCCGCCGCCGGACAGAAGCGAGCGCGCAACGACGCGGGGAACAAGGCGACGGTGGTGCTCGGCGCGCAGTGGGGCGACGAGGGCAAAGGGAAGGTCGTCGACTTACTGGCGACTGAGGCGGACTTCGTCTGCAGGTGTCAGGTAAACGTTTGGACCCGTTTGATTTCAGCCAAGGCTTTGCAGCGGCGCGTCGTTGTGCCAGTGTTTCTCTCTGAAGGCGTATAGTCTCTCACGCTACTGGCGAAGCGCAACAGGTGCTCAGGGTGAAAACACTTGTGGGCTGCTCGCGTGATTTTGGGGAATACTTCACAGAACGACGTGATTATTAGCCGGGAACCCCTTTTGGACTATTGCAGGAAAGCTTTAGGAGTGTGTACTGTATGTTCGCAACGGTGCACAGGTGATTTAAATGATGGAATATGGGAATAGTGGCCATTAAGCTCACATTTCAAAACGTTTTACAGATGCGGTATATGTTAATATTTATCATTTTAGCATTAGGAAGTACAACTCGTGAGTTTGATTTTCCTAGTGTAAAGTTACTGAGGCATCCAGCCGATCGCAAAGATTGTAGAGGGAAAGGTTGGAATTTGATTTAAATTCATAATAAAAGCAACTCCATAGGGGTCAGGTTTCTGTCTGCTTACATAAGACACATAACCCTCTGGTCAGATATCAGAGGTCAAACCAGCACGGGGACACGGTGAAACCTGCCAACAGTTGCTGTGTTGTATTTGCTGTAGCCCTACTTTCTCCACTGACTGTCCTGGAGGCTTGAGAGCCCCACCCACCGGGCTAGAGAGAGGTCACATTCTCAGGGTGGCTTGATATGTGAGAAGGCCAGGTCTTAGCCAGGGGGAGCGGAGTAGAGCATCCACCGGCACCAGCCAAGTCCGTTAATATAGGGGGGGGGGGGGGGGGGCTGTAAAAATGGCCATCTCACACGAATAAGATGACGTGTGCATGCGGCTGAGTCTTCTGCGGTGGTCTTGGGGCCGTTAACAGAGTGTATTTGGTTATATCGCCATCAAAGCACTGACAGTGTGAACTATCGCATCATAATCTGTACCCTGCGCTGATTCACAGGGGGGCAACAATGCAGGACACACAGTGGTAGTGGATGGCAAGGAGTATGACTTCCACCTTCTCCCCAGTGGAATCATCAACCCCAAAAGCATATCACTCATTGGTAATTGCTTTCATTTTTGGCTTCATAGAGACTGCACTGTTATGAATGTTAATGCTGTCGAGTCCTCACGTTCCTCTTCCTCTGATCTTGTAGGTAATGGAGTGGTCATACATCTACCTGGCTTGTTTGAGGAGGGCGACAAAAATGAGAAGAAAGGTATCGTAAGAGCGAATACACGTCACATATAATGCACCCGTGTGAATTCAGATTAGCGTGTGCTCACAAAGGCGCAATTTCTGTTCTCTGACCAGGCCTGAAAGGCTGGGAGAAGAGACTTATCGTCTCAGACAGAGCTCACCTTGGTACGTATGGTATATAGGCTATGCCATATTTATTGTAAGTGTGTGAAGGTTGCAGTTTATTGACGTGTTTGCGGTCTCTCCGCAGTATTTGATTTCCACCAGGTTGTCGATGGCTTACAGGAAACTGAAAGACAAGCACAAGAAGGAAAGAAGTAAGGGTAGGGAAGGGAATGAAGGCAGGAGAAGGTTCAGAGACAGCGGGCCAGACCTGACAACATATTTCCAAAGGATAATATGCCACCGTACATTACAGTCAGTACAAATCTACATTCATTCCACACATTACCTTACATCACTGATTGTTGCCCTGTGTTTCATAATAACAGCATTGGAACAACCAAGAAGGGCATTGGACCTGCATACTCCAGCAAAGCATCTCGCACTGGCCTGCGTGTGTGTGACCTCCTGGGTGACTATAAGGACTTTTCTACGAGGTAGGAGATGGTGGGAATATGCCAAACACGGAGACCGTCACTGTAATGTGTGATTGTGACATGATTCGTGCTTCCCTTTCAGATTCAAGAACCTCGTCCACCAGTATCAATCCATGTATCCATCCTTGACAGTTGACGTTGAGGACCAACTGAAAAAACTCAAGGTAGACACGGATGGCGACGAAGTAAGTGGGGAATGATTGTCATTGCTTCCAACAAAGCAACATACTTCTGTCTGCTTGTTTTGTGCAGGAATATGCAGAGAGATTGCGGCCGATGGTGAGAGACGGGGTCTATTTCATGTATGAAGCTCTTCACGGACAGCCAAAGAAGATTCTGGTGGAAGGAGCCAATGCTGCTCTCCTTGACATTGACTTTGGTAGAGTCGGCTGTGATAAATTCAAACATATATGTGATTTTTTTTTTTTTGGACTTGGGAAGGCATCAGTGCTGTAGTAACATATAACATTATTCCCTCCAGGCACATATCCCTTTGTGACATCATCAAACTGCACTGTAGGTGGGGCATGCACCGGACTCGGCATCCCTCCACTGAATATTGGTGACGTGTTTGGTGTGTCAAAGGCCTACACAACCCGAGTGGGCATTGGAGCCTTCCCCACAGAACAACTCAATGTAAGAGCTTGCTATTACTTGGGACATGTACACTAGATGTTGTCACGTTCTTTCCTGGCCTTTCCATTGCATGAAGGTGAGACAGATTATATGTTATGTAACTCACTGATATTGAGCTTGACTTGTACAGTGTGTTGGGGATCATTTGGCCGACACACAGGCAGCAGGGCTGGTGGAGGGGGGTGGAGGGGGGTGGAGGGGAGGGGAGGGGAGGGGAGGGGTGGGGTTGTTCTGTTATGCAGATCACATGTTCACAGAGATAAATTTAGGGCCGGAGTACAGTTCAGGATATGTTTACTGTGTGTGCTGGGCTTATGTTGGTCACGGGAACTGACCGTAGGAATAGGTCAAGTTAACAACTTTATCCCCCGGCCCATGTGATGTTTTATTGTACTCTGTACTTGTGTGCTGTGTATATAGCCAGTGTAAGTGTGATTGCATATGTTTCTGTAGGATTATTAAGTGCCTGCCATCAGTTAATTCACGAATAATTAAGTAACAGACAGGACTGTTTCTTTCCTGTTTACTGCAGGCAGTAGGAGAGCTGCTGCAGACGAGAGGTCATGAGGTGGGTGTAACCACAGGAAGGAAGCGACGTTGCGGCTGGTTGGACCTTGTCATCGTCAGATACGCTCATATGATTAATGGCTTCACCGCGTGAGTGGCTAGAGCCGTTTAAGCAAACCACCAGGTGTTTTGTGGTTGTTGTGTTTGAATATTGAAGCACGTTTTCCTGACAAGCATACATTTGTTTCTGCACCATCATAAATGATGTAATAATAATGATAAACAGCACATGTTAAACAGTTATGACATGTTACCTGTCCAACAGCATTGCTTTGACAAAACTTGACATTCTGGATGTGCTGGATGAAATTAAAGTTGGCGTCGCCTACAAACTCAATGGAAAAAGAATTCCCCATTTCCCAGGTAATTTAGCAGAAAAAAACCATATGTGGATTAAGACTTACAAACCCACCTGCTTTGTTTGATGACAGATAACATGGATCGGTAATATTGATGCCTTTCAATCATAGCCAACATGGACGTTTTGCACAAAGTGGAGGTTGAGTATGAGACCTTCCCAGGTTGGAAGACGGACACGTCTGCTGCCAGGAAGTGGAACGACCTGCCAGCCAAGGCACAAAACTACATCCGCTTCATTGAGAACCACATTGGAGTTCCCAGTATGTCTGACACAAGATAACAAACTTACATATTTTAAATTTACTTTGCAGAGCACACAAATGATTATAAAAGGATACAGAAAGCTAATGTCAACACTTTCCCAGGACGACTCCAAATCAAAACAAATACTAATGCAGAAACTGCATGAAATCCATTAGGTGGCACTATTTCACTTATCAGAAATAGCCTTTTTGCAATATGGATGGTTATGACTTTATCACGTTTTTCTGTTTTTGAGTTCATGAGTTTGGACAACCTTTCTAATCTTTCTATTTCTTTCTGTCTCTATAGTCAAGTGGGTTGGTGTTGGAAAGTCCAGAGAGTGCATGATCCAGATGTTCTAAAGGGAGGCCTTTATCGTCCCTTGATGAAAGCACAATGTGGCATTTTTTCATCACCTAAAATGATCTTATCCTCTAGTTAATAAACACGACAACCTTTGGACAATGTTGGCTGTTTGTTTTGGTGCAGTGAAATTTCCTTGTTCTTTTATTATTACAATTATGTAAAAAGTTAAGTGTCCGTATATGGGCGCTCTGTAAATCATTCATCATAAATAGTCATCATAGTAACTTAAGCAAGAGGAAAAAAATATCATCCACTCATTTAAGTCGTCATCAATATGATGGAGACAGTTTTAATCCAACTATTCCACCAATCTCCAGCTATTAATTTTAATAAAAGATAGAAACTACAAAATTCGCCGCAGCTCAGTGTGGATGGATGTGGGACAACCAAAATATAATAATCACGTGACAGCAAGGCAGTTGTTCCATTGGCTATGAGCTTTCACGTGACAATAAAGGACGCGTGTGATTGGCTCCTTGCTCTCTCTTGCTTGCGTTCTTGCATTTTTTCCCCGCAACAAACAATTGTGAGTCACTTTTTTTTTCCGCCAAAATGCCAAAACGAGCGTGTCCTTTCCCGGAAACCTTCTCCTCCCAATACAAAATACATATCGGACAACAGGAGCTGACGAATTACGGCGTGTTTGGGAACAAATACATGCAAGAAATCCACGGTAGGTACATGTTAGCTACTGTTAGCTTCGTCGGTATGGACATATGCGAGTTGACTTAGCTTACGCAGCAGTCGTTGGATACAAACAAATCTCGCATTGGTCACTTTTGGTGCAGTTGTTCATGTTCCTAAAACGAATCAGTCGTGTGCAATTCATGTGTTCTCAACAGCTGGGCCTCTTGACATTTAAAACTTACATTATTAAGTGTAGCGGCTGTTGAACGCCATTAGCCTACTGCCAGCGGAGCTCTGAACTGTCCCTGTACTGGCTGTAATGTGCTGTAAACCTCCACGTGTACGTTCACTTATACAAGTGGGTCATTTTCGTCTCTCAGAAAAGACAAAGAACTTGCTCTTCAGCGGCGCCAAGGCGGTGATGGGCCAAATATGGACCGGAGAGGAGCAGTGTACCGACCCGCAGCCCACTGGGCAAGCTGAGACACCTGCATGCAGCCAGGCACTGCTGAGGGGACAGACCCTGATTGGACACGATGGGAGACTGACCAGAGGAAACGTTGCACAAGGTGAGCCTAAGCTGATTTGGCAGTCGAAAGGATGGCCGTTAAGATGCACAGGAGATTGAGCTAAATGCATTGAAAACACCCAGAAATGGCGACACACCGCATGAACAGTCACTTCAGATGCATCAAACAACAGGAAGGTCTATATTTATATGCTGGGGGACAGTTGCCGTGAGTGTGACCTCTTCAGCAATCCACCAAAGACAGTAGCCAACCATTCATCATAATTATAATCAGAAATATACTCGCATGACTTCAATTTATTATGCTGCTGTGATTCTGTGATCTAGTCCATGTGATATACAGGCTTACAGTTTTCAAATCCATTACGTAATACTCGCATACGCATATGTACATTGGAAGAGTTATTGGTGGCTGTAATAATGATAAATAAAATAAAACACAAAAGTACGTGCCCAGAGGGGATGATGGGGGACAAAGTCCACAGGTCATTTATATGCTACTGTATAGAGTCTATAATTGGTACATGTATGTGTTCTTATCAAGGGGTCGTTAGATATTCTGTTCAGAAAACAATGTCTTTCCCACTTTGGAATTGCACACAAATTCACAGAAAGCCCAGGTGTCCCCTTTTTTTTTTTTTTTTCTTTTTTTTCACCAGCACTTAAACGCAGCATGCACATCTGGAGCTGGAGACTTTGAAGAGAGTCTCAAACTCCAGGAGCAAATGTGACCTGATCTGAGCATGTCAGGCTATCTGTGCACAAACACATTTAACAATCTGTACATAAATACAAAATGTCACAAATAGTTATTAGACGTTTGTTTTCACAGGAAGCTTTATGAAAGCAAAAATCATATTTAAAATGTATTCAGGTTCTGACATTGGCATTTATAAAATATTTTTACGTGTGTTAAAAGTGTGTGGATTGAAACACGCATTTGTTAGAACCCAAAATTCATTATACACATTTGTAAATTTTTTTGTAGATTATATCATGCACATTTGTTACCATATGGAGATTAATTTCTCTCCATAGAGATCATTTCTCAGCTTTTTAAAATGAAAAGGACCAGAGTACAAGAAGTTGGGTTACTGTTAATCTTAAAAAGCAGATGGTTAATTCAGGTCATGCTTCTTCACCAGCAGATGTCAGGGTTGTCACAGATTTGGGTGCTCAGCTTGGTTACTTTTTTACGAAGTGCTTTTTTCTATAGGCTTATCCAGTGTGCTTTGTGTCTAGGTGCGGCAGTGGCTCCTTCAGGCTGCTGTGTGTGTCAGAAGACCCAGGGGTCCAGGACACCATGCTCCCAATGTGACCGTCTAGCCTGTTCCTCCTGTACCCGGCAGTGCTCCTGCTGCTCCAGCCTCTGCTGCTCTGTCTGCACCATCATAGAGTAAGTCACTCAATTTTCCAAAGGCTTTCAACATACTAACGCATAGATATATTTATAAGCTATCAACATCCGCCACCGTATCTTCATTGGTTCACTTTAAAGTGACATGGTGCCATTGCCACAATTAGACATATTTAAAGGGTACAAATAATACGGTCATCTCTTCAGCTCATGCATTTGTGATATGACTCATTAAAATGCATTATCCGTATCAGCTAATGTAGGCTGGAAAATACTGGCCGTCAAAACATTTCGGTGCACCCCTAGCTGGAATCCAGCTGCAGTGTTGTTGTTTTTTAGTCATCCTAGCTTCAAAGTACCATTAGATCCCGTTTTTAAACTGAGACCATGCATGCAAAGGTTAATTAGGTGTCACTTGGAGAATCACTTGCTTTGGCATTGAAGACGTGTTTATACGAGATGTGGGTTGCAAGCTATTATTCACCTGTTCTGTGAAAGTCGTTCTTCTTGTGCTTGTGTGGTGGGTGCACGGGTTGTCTGCATCGTATTTTACATAAAGAAAATTAGATACTTGAATAACTAAAGGTGAAACCCAAACTGCTCACAATGACTGTGTAGTATGGGGGGGAATGTTGTTTTTGTCAAAGTGATTGCTAAATGGTTGTAATATCTTCTCTTTGCTCCACAGTTACAGCAGACGGTATGATGAAGTACTTTGCTGCAGTTGCTCAACGTAAAGGTTCATGTTTAAACCTATATACCTGCCTCACGAGATATTATGAAGACTGCATTTTACACCTGTGATTTTTTTTTTTTTTTTATGTGAACTAAATGTTTTCTTGTATATATGTATTTCATTCAACAGTAACTGAAATAAACTTGAACACTTGTATACAGTTAGCTGTTGTGATCAGTTATCTCTTTACTGCATCTGTCATTAATAGTTACTATGTTTTCTGATCAATTTAAGGGGCACAGTGAGGTAATTGTTGAATAATACAGGAATCAAAACTGGATGTCTGGACAAAAATCTGCCAGTTTGCTAAAAGCTTACCCAACTATCATCATGTGTTGGGGATGCATCAGCAGATGGCAGCACACTTCAAGGACTCAGTTGAGGTGAGGGATGAGTTCCTGGGCTATATTCGGGGTAAGACACAAACCCTGCTTCCTCACTGGATGAATACGTTTATCTCACTATGCTAAAGAAGCACATTCTCAACCTTTTTTAGTTGACGTATGGAAAGTCTTGCCTTTGCTTGGCAATGAAACAAAGTCCTGACCTTGAGAATCGGCTATCAAATGTATTTATTAAAACATGAAGACCCAGAGGTTGAACAGGACCAGGTCTTTGCAGCACACAATTTGGCTGCAATTATCCCTGCTGGACATGACCTTGGGTTGTAGTCATCACTTTCTCTTGGCTGCGGCCCGTCACTGAGGATGACTGGTTTCAGGGTCAGGTATTATACGCTGTGAGTAATTGTTCTTGGTGGCACAGGTCCTCAGTGCTGCGTTATAGAAATCAATCACATGACATGGCCTTATAGATATTAGCCTGGATGAGTGCACTTCCCGGAGCTTATTGCAAATGCGCTTATGAGCTGTTGAGTCATATCCCATGCTCAGCGGGCCAGTTGTGGCTCCAGTCTTTGGGGAGCTCTGCAGTTGGTGACTGAGGGCACTGCTTGATTTCTGGCTGAGTGACCAGACAGCTGCTGGCATGCAAGGCGTCAAGTTGTCTGCACATTTCTCGATAAGACTTTAAGGAACTCAGGTGGACATCATCAAAATCAAATCAAATCAAATTTTATTTATATAGCGCTATATCATAACAAAGTTATCTCATAGCACTTGTAAATATAGAGCAAGTCCAAGCAAACTCTATATCTACAGACCCAACAA
>JAVQJF010118149.1:0-12140 GCA_036023855.1 Gadopsis marmoratus
CAAACAATGACTGGAGACATTTAACTTAAGACTTTTTCGGTAGGAACAAGCAGTTTTATACTTGAACCAGAAGTGTCTTATCCAGGTTAGTTTTCATTTTTGCAATTTCCTATATTGAATGAGAATGTTCATTAAAAAAAGCAAACAAAGGTGTATATCTATGAAATAAATCTCTCTCCCCTGTTATCTCTGTCCCTCACTGCTGCAAGAGATCTGATAAAACAAAACTCAGATAAAAAAAAAAGAAACCCATCTTAAAGGAATGAAAAGAGGGAAGATGGAGAGCAAGCAGGGGAAGCGAACTCTTAAAATGAGCTGAGGCATGTCTGAACTCCGACCCATGGGGGACATTTGTTTTCAGAGGTATATATAGCGTGTTGGCCCACCACATCGTCCCCAGGGAGATATCTTCCTCACCATTTCTCTGCTACTCTGCAGCACCGTTTCACCTTGCGTTACAGCCTCCCGCTCTGTCTGACTGACTCACACATGTGGACGCACGCACATAAACACGCGCGCTCACATGCAACCCCTCAAACCCTCGCCCAACCCCCGCCTAGCCGTCCTCGCATTTGACCACTTGTCAAGGGATGTTTATGGGCCATTGTTTGTGGGGCTGATGATCATTGTCACTGGTTGATTCCATTACCCATCGCCCTCTGATAGATGGGGCCTACCCTGACGTCCACTGATATGGTTGTCCTTGACCACTGGGGCAGACGCAATGAACGGAGGGAGCTGTGGGGTGGAGAGTTGGATTTTCAATTTTGTTTGATTTTTTTATTCAGTAGAAACAATGTATCACACTGTTCACATGATATTACGTGTGATGATGCAAGGCTGTGGTAGAAAAATAGTTCCATAAAAAATTGAAGCATGTTTGCAGTAGAAGTAAATTTTTTGAAATTTGGGCAAAATAAAAGGTGAATTAGTGTGTTTCCAACAATTGTGTGAGGTTAGATTTTTGATTGATTAATAGGTAAAAAAAATTTAAACCCAAATGGAAATCAACAATATACACAGGAAAAACAATCAAATACAGAGCCCACACATGACCGACAAGTCTTCCAAATTAAATGACAAAATACGCCGTTTGTAACTACCCTTTAGAAGATGTGATGTCCCGATCTG
This sequence comes from Gadopsis marmoratus, assembly GCA_036023855.1. Lineage (NCBI taxonomy): Eukaryota > Metazoa > Chordata > Actinopteri > Centrarchiformes > Percichthyidae > Gadopsis > Gadopsis marmoratus. The sequence goes on from JAVQJF010118149.1 coordinate 1,132, forward strand.
CAAAAAATATAAAAACAAATAAATCGGTCTTCTGATGTGACTACGCTATGGTTAACGTTTGATTAGGTTTAAGAACAAAAACAACTTGGTTAGGCATCGTAGTTTGGGTTAAGATTAATACTTTAAGGCTAGAGGAGCTTCTTATCAGTAGGAAGCGGTATTAAAGTCAGACTTCTTGTTGACTTTGCTAATAACAACATCACCTGACTTCCCTCTTTGCTCCTGACATTATTACTACGCTCGCTAGAGGGCGCTTTCTGAAACTCATTCTGTTGACTTTCTTGAGAGGTCTCCACATGGCAGATGTCCAACATCAGTGACAGCATATATGGTTTCATACCACACAGGGAGAAGGACAACAATACGAAGACGCCAACCTGCAGTCTTCATACAAGTACCAGAATTCAATAAAAGAAAACTGATGTTGGCAGTAGTGCAAAAAGCACAATACAGCAACGAACAATACACGTAGGTAATAAAGCTCCAGCAACTCTGATGATGGTGCTTAATTTTTTGCTTACTAAATTAGATGGCATTTGTTGTTTTTTATATTTTTAAATGAAGAAATGTGTCTCTTATGATCCACGTATATCCTGTGGTGTTTGTATCATCCCCTATGATATAAAAAGGCTGGTGGCATGTACACGCCTGACACTACCCAAGTCTGTAGTTTTCGTAATGTTGAAGCAATGTCAAGGAAAAGAGAAAATGTGTTTCTATCAGCTTTTATTGCATCTTCTCCTTTTTAGCATCTCCACTTTTCCACCTCAGCATAAGAACATTTTTCCAATATTTTACATTTTTGGCATTTCCATTCACTGTTGTTTTTCCGGGAAGTGAGAATGCACGTAAAAACTGGTGAAAGTACATAATGATAGTCTTATCTACTGATTCAAGGAGGCAATACATTTGTACATACATACCCAGTTATGGTTTAAGACCTATACATAGCTCGCTTATCTAATAACACATCTTTATATTAGTTGTTTAGTAGTTAATGTCCAGAAGGATGTGAGCTAGCCTACAAGATTAATGAGAAAACCAACATAAAAGAAAATACAGGGAGCTTTGAACTCCCTAATGCAAAGTATTAATTGCAGGGTTAGTTGATGTCCTTCCTTCAAATGTATCACTTCAGACAAACCAATTTGCATTTACTTTATTGATAAAGAGTTTAAATGACAAGCGTAATGTCAAAGAGGGATGTGTAATCATGCTGTTAATCGAGTTTTACATACTCTGATTATGACCTTGATTCATACGATATAACTTAAAGAGTTAGCGTGATAGATGTAGTCATTTGTGTTGCCTTCCTCTGGTCTTAATCACATTACAGTGCATGTAAACACACCGAGGGGTTGCCTGTAGTCTGGCCTCCTGCAGTGCTCAAGTGTCACAACATTATTTGAACATTTCTCCACCATCTCATTGAATTAGTGCTCCCGACTAACTCAAACAGATGAGCTCGAAGTGAAGGAATCACTCGCAAGTCACACATCACAAGCAGACGTCTGCAATTACTGATGGGAGAAGATGGGCTTGGGTTTAACCAGGCTGAGGCCATGATGTAGTGTCAGTGAGGGATTGGCCATTCTGTTGGGTGGCGGGGGATGAAGCAGTGTTGATAGCTAAAACATTTACAGCGGCCCCAGCTATCGCGATTTTTCACAGGGCCGGGCCGTCATTGATCATGATGATATCTGGTGGAGGCGAGCGTGTAGTTAAAGGCACATGTTTAACAAGCTTCTCCAGCATTTCCCAAGAAATTGTCACATAAAGACTTTCCATTATTATTCTGAACAAAGACGGAGTCGTTTTCTATCCCTCAGATCTGTATTTTGTCAACCCGTCCTCACCGGGCAGGCAGACTACTATTTCTTGGGAAGCAGCTTCCCTGGATCAGACAGAATTTGTTCTCCGATAGAAACGAGGCCAGATGCTGCACTTTGAGGTAGGAATTAGCCCACATTTTGTTAATGTGTCCTTAATGGTGGATGAAAGCGTTTCTATGTGGACTGTTTCATCCTTGTTCCTTTAAGACAACGTCGACATGCAAAAAAAAAAAAAGAAAGGAAGGAAAACCCAAGCCTCCAATAAAACTAACATTAATGGCATTGCGATATGCAAAGCTATGCTAATTTTATGCATACTGTCAACCTACATAGTGGCTGTTCCTCGTCCGTTTCAAAAACTATGACTGCAATTAGATGGCAATTGATTGAAATCATTTGCGTTTTATGATTATGTTGCTTTTGAGACCTGACAATGTGTTGTACAATTCAGTGACAGTATATTTCCGCTGCACGGGGGAGATGAACTGCTATTATTGACCCTTATGCAAACCAACGGGCAATACATTTCAAACAAACTACTCCCTATCTCAGCGATTTGCATGTGGTGTGTCATTTACCGTATTCCCTGATTACCTTATGATTTATGCTTTAATATAATGCACAGGGGCCTATCAAGGCAACATGCGTTGCTTACCTTTACAGTGACTTAACATGTCAGAGACAGAGAAGAATTGAAATGATAGTTTAAGGGCTGCGGGGGAAAAGAGAAGTCTTATCAGTTAAGACTTGCTTTGTATGTAGGATTTTTTTCCCCCTGCTCTCCTTGGAAGGCAGGGGTGCAGTTGATGAATTCTTAAGCAGATCTCGCTGATAATTGTATTTCATAACTGTCATGCGGAGAGGGACTGTCCGCTGAGAAGCTATTTGTGTCACTGCATCTCTCTCCCTCTTTGTCTCTTCCTCTCTCTCTCTGCAGCCCCTTCAATAAAACTCAAATCACGACAGAGATTGTTAAGTCTACCTCCAAGATTATTAAATCCAAATGGAGAATTTATGGGTGACACTTCTTAACAATTAATCTGAGATGCTTGATTAATAAAGTTCGTTCCCCTCCCCCCCTCCCCCCCTCATTCTCCCCTCTTCACCCTCCCCATCACTAAAGTTGTCCTGTATGAGTGGGATGAAGGAGGAGGGGAACAGACGTGAGGGTGGCAGGATGGTTGTCAGGGACGACATGAGTGTCATTCTTTTTGATTAATGGAGCATTGTGACCCCGCCCCGAACCCTCCTTCTTTCCCAGCATGCCCACTCTCACCTCTGCAAAGCCACCTCCCCCCCCTAATAACAGGTAAAAATAGAAGTGGGCCAAGTTATGCTCTCCAGCTGGATTCAAACTAGACATAATCTGATAGGAAAAAAGAAAGAAAAGTACAGAAGGAAAAAAACAAAAGGAAGAAGGAAATTTAGAATGTAAGAAGCAGAGAAATGGACAGACAGAAAGAAAGAAGGGGAGAAATGGAAGAAAAATTGAAAGAAAGAACAAATGTGGAAGGAAACCATGAAAGATGATCAGAAAGAGCAAGCCAAAGAAAGGGATTAGGAAGACTAGAAAGGAAAAGGCAAAGAGAGAAAGTGGAGGCAGAATGACAGATTTTTTTGGAGAATGTCACCTACCTAACCTTGTCACCATGTTAAGTCAGCTGTGATTAATTAGTTGAGTGAGCCTGAGCAATTAGGTCAGGAGTTTGGGTGTGTATAAATGTGTGTATCAGCGTGTCTGTGTGTGTTCATGCACAACTTTTTTTTTTTAAGGTCCTTTCATTTACAAGCAACAGTATATACAACATATAAAAGAAATATGTTTTTCTTTTTCTGGTTCCCCTCCCCACAAGGACAAGAACAACTCGGGCCAGACAAGAAGACAAGTAACACTTCATTCATAATTGTAAATGAATAAATAAACCAGTTCAGCAATGGGTAAAACCTGACGAAGGAACACAAAGCAGCCACAGCAATAATTAAATAGATATAGACAAATAAAAGGTATGTTAAAAGTCTAATTTTCCTGCGGTATGCAGGAGCTTTTCAGGATTGATCCCTTAAAGGAGTACTGAGTTTCTTTTAATTAAATGTAATTCATGACCCAGTTGACCCGGTGTCTGTATGCTGCTGGCAGTGGCTCCTTCCGCTTAAAGACAGAAGAATTCTCCTAGCAACTGGCGAACTGAACTATCACACTGACCTGAGACCCACACATGTGAACATCCCATAGTGCAACCCCAGTGCAACGAATGGTGGCTGTTGAAATGTTTGAATATTTTTGAGGCAGCGTTAAAAGATGGATTATCAAATGTTGTATCGCATCGCTCAGTCAGTCCTGTCAGTCCCACGTGGGTCCACGCAAATCCTACACGATCTTGATGAAGCCGACGTGCAGCTTTGAACCGAACAACAGCATGTTTAAGACACATTGAGCATGAGCAGCCTCAAAGTATTACTTTAGGTGTGACGTTTGTATCTTCATGACATTTACTTTTTAGCAGTGTGCCACATTTTGAAAGAGTAAACGTAAAACCGGTTTGATGTGCGACTTGCATTTGAATTCCATGTTTTACAACAACGCGCAAATGTGTGAAACCGTCACATATGCAGTCTTTGCTTGGTTTTCAATAAACAGAACTAAGAGGGGTGAAGAGAAGTGCTTTTTTAAAAAGGGCTCTGTGGTATATTATCACAGAAATGTGGTTCTAGATTCCGTTGAAAGAGTTTGAGGATAAGAAAGCCTTAGACAAATCCTTGAACAGTAAAGCCTTGCAAAAGATCATATTTAACAATGATGGCTATATATTTTCCTTTTTGCAATTAAAGAGTCCCTCTGTGTAATTTAATGCTTCTTTTCAAGTGTCGGGTCCCCTGAGACTTGGCCTGTAGCTATGCCATCGCTCTTGGTGATTATCATTAATGAATGTCGGCGAGGACCATCCCTCAATGTGACTAGGGAGGAAACACAAGCCCTAATTAAAGGTTCCTATTCATAAATATATGCCTCAAACTGCACAGATCGACATGCGCTGTGCACACAAGTCACTTTAATGTCAGAAAAGCACCTTTTTAAGAGCGTTTCCTCCCTTAATGTACAGCACACCAGCAGCAGTGACAGGTTTTTCCTGCCAAAGCCCGCAGCGAGGGATCTGCGCAGTTTGAGATTCGCAGATTTTAATTTGGGAATAAAGCTGACGATTAGGAAGCACTAATTTGACACGTAAGAGGACTGATAAGAAAATAGCTCGACGGCTAACTGCGGTCTCGCTGCGTAACTGAACATCACAATAGCGTTTTTGCATGTACAACTCAACAGACTGCTGTGTGTTTTATCGCATAAGGTTACACAGAGCTGCTCATGTTGAGAAGTCACACTGTGCGTGGAAACCTATTCCTCCATCTGAGCAATGGAAATATTTACAAAATGAACATGTTTAACTGATTACAGGATGTCACCGAGGAGGAAAATAATCCCCATTGCTTGTGTTCGCTCATAAAAAGTCATTTTAATCATTTTAATTGCTCCAAATGCAGACTGACAATGGCTCGCATAAACGCCGGTGGTTGCGTTGTCACATCAGCTTCCCAGACAAAGCTATTGGTAATTGTTACGTGAAGAAGATCATGTTAACATTGAGGATAATATTGAGTCTGTCTGACTGTTTTATTTCTTCCTCTTTTTTTTTTCTTTCTTTTCACAAGGGCTCAAAGAGTCCTGTCGGAAAAAAGGAGCTTGGTGAGACAAACATTTGGCTGCTTCTCTCTCCTCCTTAATGGCTGAAAAATGCTAATTGGAGTGCACGTGTCAAAGAAAACAAAAGACAAGGGGAGGAGGAGAGGGAAGGAGTGTGCGTGTCAGAGAGGCTGGTATTTTGAAACGTGAAATATGTCACTTTATTTAGCCGAGTTGGATTTTTGTTTTTTAGCAAGGTCGTTCCGGGAAGCAGGAAATCTCAGATAAAGTTTTGCCTGTGGTGGTATGTAATGTAGCTCGTGTTTAAAAGAAAGGGAAAAAACTGAAGAAATGCTTTCTGATGCTCTGTATATATTCTGCTGAACAATTATTTCATAGTTCATGTAAACAAGCTGAAGATGCTTCCTCCCCTCTCAGCTTAGAGCGTCCTTGTTGCTGTAAAATAACACCTTGAATCCCCTGCCAGTCTCGAATCCTTTTAATGAACTCGCATCTGTCACCGCTGCGCAGCATTTCGTCACGTGCTTCGTCCAAACTGACAAAATCAAAAAAAAGCTCAGGCGGGGATTACAAACCTTTAATTGCATTGTCAAAACTACAGCAACACATCGTTCTTTTAAGTCTACACATTAAACAAGTCGCGGAAAAGTAAATCTCTATAAAATATCAAAACCCCTATCTCTCTGTCTCTCTCTCTCTCACCATACTCAAACTTGGCATTTTAATTATGCAGACTTATCTGATAGATGTGGAGATATATCTCATGTCAAAGTTAGAACCTCTTCTTTATTAATTTTTTATTATATATCCTTATATTCAGGCTGTCGATTGAGTGTCTGGAATCTGATAGGCCCCGTCATTGATTGAAGATTACTCAAGATTATGAGGAGAGGCATTATCATAAGCTGTGAGCCTTCATCGTTCCAAATGTGAACTTATTTGAATGACACTAAGGGAAAGCACAACGCTCTGTTTCAGTCCACCGAGGGCAAGTTTAGAAGTCCGCCGCTGTGGCAGATCTCTACACAACGAACATTCAAATATCAAAAGAGGAGGTTTGTCAGAAAGTACATCGCAGAGATGTTAAACAGCACACACCCCTGACAGCAGATTTGTGGTGCTCTGCTGGTTACTTGCACGCGAGAGAAGCCCATACCTTTTGACATCGGAGGTTTATGGCTGCAAAATAGCTCGGGTGGTTAGCCACAGGCCAAAATCTGCAGCACAACATTAATTCTTTATAAATTTTAAGAGGTCGGCATTAAACTCTCGATTTACGTCATTATGATTTGTGTTGATGTGCTTTGCCATAAGCATGATGATGCAAAATATATCTTTAAACGTCACTGAGATGCGTCGCTTTTACCAAATGAAACATGTTGACAAATTAACATCTAAGGGCAAATAAGGGTTATATTTATATAATAATCTGTGTACTTTGTCAGTACAAAAACTTCCCTTTACTGCATAGCAAGCGGTTCCACAAAAACTGGTCTCCAGCTTGTTTACCGGTGTGAAACACGGATGGTAAATGAATTAAATCATGCTACAGTTTGTGGCCTGGACACACATTTGACATAATTTTAGCGTGGAATGAAAAAAAAAAATTAGATCATGTAAGAGGATCATGTGATGCTTTCTTTGGTGGCGATGATGATGATAAAACTACGCGAGGAGAAGGATACAAGTTTAAGATGATGAAGAAGAGAGAAAACAAAGGAAGATGCAGCAAAAGAAGACTATGGTAATAATTATAGTGGTAGTGGTTGCGGACATTTTTAAAGCTGCATATTTTTTGCGTTGCCTGTTTGATAGTCAAGCAGCACACCATGGCATGACTTTATTTACTTGTTTGTTTCTAAACTGCTCATTAGATTTTACAGGTCATTTTCAGATTTGTTAGGTGGCACACAGAAAAAGGTCTAAATGAAAATATATAGGTCAGCGGGAATTGTAATTCATGTGAAAAATGTGCCGAAATGTGTCACAGCTGATGAACGTACATCCTACCACGAACAACATTCATATTATACGCGCATACTGTATATTATTAATGATGTTTCTCACTCACTATAAACCTTACGAGGGTTTTTTAATCATATGTATATGCTAGAAGTAAATCTATCATTCTCAATATTTTCTTTTGTTCCCATAAAGAAAATAATATTTTTGGTCATATGGCCAAATCACGACATAAGAGAGTAGCAACTTTTTCATACTAGGTCCCTCACCTGGTTTGACACCCTGCAGGATGCCTTTGCAGTACGATCCAGTAGATCACTTTAAACAGCTTCTCTTTAGATGTTCATGTCAGACCTAGAATAATACACAAAAATAAAAAAGAATGACACAATGGAAAGAAGAGAATAATATATGTAAATATACATGACAAGTACATGAATGTTCTCACCCGCTCTCAGGGAGCGTCATCGTGCAGAAGAGAACGAAACAGGACGACGTGTCATAACGCTGTCACTGTGCCGCAGTATGTGGACGAGATGCTTCATGTATACAAGTTCGGGGGGGGGCTGGTGGGAAACAACTGTTAGTGTGTTCGGCTTTCGTCATACATGCACATGAACACTGGCGGTTGCATCGTGGGTAGTGTAACTACTGCAGCGCAGCAATTTGGATGGCAATGTCCTGATCATATGTGGCCCGTATGTTTGAAACATACATTGAAGTCACTGTACTCTGAACACGTTGTGTTTGCATATATATGTATTAGGTCAGAGGATATAAAGAGAGTAGTGCAAATTTTCAGACGGTGTGTTTCTTATCTCGGCTGCAAACTTTAAATAATATCTGCGGCTTTCAGGGAGGAGCGGCGCCATTTGATTGGATTCTTTTAAAATAAAAGCCTAAATGTTGGCTGTGGGTGTTTTTTTAAAGAGACTGCTACAGCGCAGCTCTGAGGTCACAAATGCACATCAAATGGCGCTCATTTCAGAGTAGTTGTGTTGCCTGTTTGCCATCTAAGGAGACGCGGGACGAAGAAGAAAAGAGCAAGAAAGTGAATGAACATGAGGGATGTCGTAGAAAGAGAAAGGCCCCCGTGAAAGGAAATGACTACAAAGGCATTAAATTGATCGCAATGACAGAAAACCTTGTCACTCTGTAGACGAAAACCCGCTCCGAATAAATCCTGCTCGTGTGCAGATATTTCGATGCAGACATGGCTACTACCCCTGCCTCTCGAGCCACATGTCCGCCCTGCTGGCCCCCGGATCAGACCCTGCACAAGCTTCTCTGTTGTGATTCCTCTGCCCTCTAAAAACCTACAGCTGTTGGAGCAGGAGAGGACGCCTTACTCACGAAACACCAGAAAGTGGAAGTGACTGCATCAGTATAGTTTAGTTTATATTTTGCATAGTTGTGACAGAGGGAGGGTTCATTTTATTCATCATTTCTAGTGACCGCTCACGCCTTTATGGGCACCAGTTTTTTGAAGCTAGTTTAAAAGCTATAAACTCAAAACGCGTCGTTTTCTCTTATTCTTCCTCAGATGGTTAATTGTGTTCTGTATCACTAAAACCAGTACAAGAAATTGAGCAATAAAAAATGTGACCTTCACTCAAGAAGCTGCGAAGGAGTTTACACCTGCATCCTCTGGTGTCATTAAAGCCACTTTATGTTTCTTGTTTGGTGGGTGAGGCGCCGCAGTAACTACTGCCTTTTCCCAAACACAGTCCTGCACCGTGCAGTCTGGATTTAAACCTCCAGGAAAGAAGATGCAGGCAGTTTACTTCATACTCAGCAAGTGTACTGACACTGAAGTGAGCCAGCACGCAGGATAAAGCGTTTAAGCTCAGCCTCGGTTTCCATGTAGAAAGTGTAAGAAATGAAGCCTAAACATGATCAGCCTGAACGAGCAGACGTGCATTTTCAATTTGCACAAAGCGCCTCCGAGATGAGGAGCGAGTCGTCATCTCCTCCGTCCGTCCGTCTGTCCGCAGACTTCGGGACGGAAACATTCGTGACGTAAGTCGGCTCCATCAATCAGCGCGCAGGCCGCTGTGACAGACGGGGGATGGACAGATGTTGGGGCGGTACTTAGTGTTTCTTTCACCACGTAACAGGCGACCTCGGACACCTTCTCTCTGCGCACATTATCGGTTCTCCCAGACGGGCAGCGGCTCAAATAAAAACCAAACGACGCAGACACTTTCCCGAGGAGCGTTTCTCTGTGACCCGCTCGGCGGGGTGAACTCAGAAACTCACCACAGTCACTTCCCAGGCGGGACCGGGCTGCACGGTGTCGCCGAAAGTTTGTAAATCCAAAAAAAACAAAAAAAAAAAACAAAGATCCGCTCGTAGCCCCGAGCTGGGAGTCGGCGGTGCGTCTGGACGCTGATCCTCGGGTGGGTGGGTGGGGGGGAGGGGAGGGGAGGGGAGGAAGAGCGCATCCGGTCCGAACCGAGCCACTTCTCCTGCCATCCGAGTCGTGCCGGTGATGGTCACCGCGCCCAGCAATAAGCACTAACTTTAGACGTCTCTCTCCTCCCCGCTGCAGCAAGCGGACGTCTCACTCGCGGCAGCTATTAGCCGGGTTTGTGTGCCCTTTTTATAAACACTTTATGCTGGATAATAGTTCGGACGGCAGTGCGAGGCTGTTAACGGAGCCTCTTGTGGATTCAGAGCCCCTCCCCTTCTTCACCAGCAGCCTCGCTAGAAGAAGGTGTAACGAATCGACCCGCAGCCTCCTTTGTCCCAGTAAAGGGGTCACCGAGGAGGTCCAGCAAACTTTTCACAGAAGAGTCTCGGCTGCACACTTCAGTTCCACGCAGTTCTGTTGAAGCCCACAAACAGCGGACACTCGAGCCTTCGAGCCCCGCCGCTTCCGCTGTTTATTGGCGATTTATGTTTTTGGGTATAATCCCAGGAATCAGTCACGATTATCCTCCTTGTGCAGGATCAACGCAGTCTACTAGGTGTAATGGTCGATTTGAGCGATTTTGAGCGGCAGAGCTCTTTTTTTTGTAAATGTATTTTTTTTTTTTTTTTTTTTTTAATAAATGTGCGTCTTTTTACACACAAATGAAGCGGCAGCATCGGGATCATTGTATTGCTGATCATATAAAACACATTTAAAAATAGGCTCTCACCTAATGCTGCACCTTCACCTGTACGACACTGACGCTGCAGCTAAAAAAACCAAATCTCATTTAGGCTTTTAGGAATCTCCCTCACGCGCGCGCACACGCACGAGGCTGCGCGTCAACTCCGCGAGGCGCCTCATGCTGTTGTTTTTAGCGCAAGTTTACAAATCGGCTACACGCACGTTCACGAGCAGGACGCGCCTTTGCCGCGCGCGGGTGTGTGTGTGTGCGCGCGCGGCGGAGGGGAGGGGAGGGGGGATACAGGAAGGCGTTGAAATGAAAGCCATCCCAGTGAACAATTAGAGCAGCGGATTGACAGGTGGGCTCTGACTGTCAGGGTGACGCTCGCGGAGGAGGAGGAGGAGGAGGAGGAGGAGGAGG
>JAVQJF010118154.1:0-13896 GCA_036023855.1 Gadopsis marmoratus
GGAACTGCCTGCATACTCTCGCCACATGAGGCCAGGCATTGTCATGCACCAGGAGGAACCCAAGGCCCACTGCACCGGGTGTAGGGTCTGACAATGGGTCCAAAGATTTCATCCCGATACCTAATGGCAGTCAGGGTGCCGTTGTCTAGCCTGTAGAGGTCTGTGCGTCCCTCCATGGATGTGCCTCCCCAGACCATCACTGACCCACCACCAAACCGTCATGCTGAACGATGTTACAGGCAGCGTAATGTTCTCCACAGCTTCTGCCAGTCGAGCTCCACAGTGCCAGGCAGTGAGAACAGGGCCCTCAGGCTACGCTCTAAAGGCTGTTTCTGATTGTTTGGTCAGAGATATTCTTACATACAGTAAGACTTAACTACTTATAGTAGGCAGCTAAGAGGAAAATGTATTACATGTCTTTTATAATGTATTTTAAACTCAAAAATATTGACTTAGCTGTCCACACCTGACCTTAACTTAGATACCATTAACTAGCTTATCAGCCATTAACTTAAACCTAACATGTGTCATTAACACTTGGAAATGGCTCATCAACCTGATATCACTTTTATTGTGGTGGAACAACAGTGGAATATTCACATATTGGTTGGTTATTACCAGACATTGCACAGTTCTGTCTGTAGAATTTAAATCTGCTAAAGTGAACACAAGCCACACGATTCTGTACATTTGTCTACAACCTACTTCAGTCAAAGCTGGCTGTGGCTATCTCCGTCTAGTTCTAGCTGGATTTAGCACTCTTGATTTAGCAGTCTTTGTAGTTGGCAGTTTGATTTCTTCTGTTGGATCGGACCACACGGGCATGTAACATGCTGCTTTCTTTAAAACGCTGTACATTTTTTTGGCATAAAAATCAATAAGGCAATATAAAAAGGTCAAGTCAGATTCTGGTTTTAACTAAACCTTTGACTCATTCATGCATTTTGTTGTACGTCAGCATGAATTTGGAAGGATTTGAAGGGAAGGATGGAAAGAAGCACTTAACTTGATGGGCTCAGTTTAGGACAATATGGATGTGAGGGTGGATGCCACAAAGGCAGCTCTGTGTTTCAGCTTGGGCTCTGAGTGGCTGTGCTGGCAGGCACACATAGATCAGTATTGTATTTGTGGATAGTCCATGGAATCCAGTGTTCAGTCAGGCCCCCACAATGTCACATGAACTCATCCAGATGTGTTGAGTGTGTATCACGATGAAAGGGGAATCACATTCAAAGACAATGCAAAATAGGGCACTATTACTGTATCTCTGTAATCACAGCATCACGAGTCACAGCGAACACAGCTAAAGCTAAAATTGGGACTGCAGATCTTGTATCACCTCTCACACTCTGACATGAAAAATCTACACAGAGGTTGGATAAATATAGGCCCTGAGCTAACTAATGGAGGAATCCATACTTAGAATAAACCCAAATTCCTAAAACATCTGAAAATGCCTGCTTCTGTCACACATTACAGCTCTTCACCTCCGACAGCTCCTGATGCCTTTTATTGGTGCAACAGGATTGAGGTTCGCTGTGCAGGAATGAGAGAAAGGGAACAAACACAAACTCATCCACGGGAGTATTATTTTTGTAAATTTCTATTCATCTCTCCCCTTTGCCTCCACCTTCCTCAAGATCAGGGGAAATATCAGAAAAGGCAGAGATGAAACGGCGATTACCGCCTCTTATCTCTCCTTTCCACCTCACCATCTCCCACTCATTGGCTCCAATTAAACTGGCCCCAATTAAAACCCCTATTGGCTTCTTGTGCAGGTTGTGGTTACTGAAGCTGCGATCAGCTCACAGATCAGGACATGGTCTTATTACAGGTAGTGGAATGTCGAGACCCACTGGATTAGAGGCTCCCAGCTCATTAGAGAGCATCGGTTGCGACCCACTAACATGGGAGACTGGCTGGCTGACCAGACTGATTGACCTGTATGCACTCACAAATAATTACCTATGCAGCTTGACAGACGTCCGCAAAAACGTGATTTTTTACCTTTTTACCCCTTTGTCTAGAAGTGTAGTTGACGATAATGTCTTTTTCATTCTGATGACATTTATGCAGTCTGTGTGTTGCTTTCAGGTCATTCTCAATGTCCTCAGTTCAGGTCAGTGGAGCGGAGTTGAGTCTACCATTAGGAAAAACCAATAAAATGTTAAATGATTTGACATATTTTACCTCTTACATACACAGTAACCTGCATTACATTTTGACCACTTGGGGACAACAAGCTTGTAAACCTTTTATCACCTTATAAAGCTGATATGGCAAACATGTTAACAAACAGCCATCTATTTATACATCCAGCAGACACAGAGCAACATTAGCTTTCATTTGGAGTCAGTTTCCACCAACCCCTGAGGGAAATGCTTGGCTCTGTAGATGATAAATGCTTCACTATGCTCATTAGGTAGTCTATAACTTTTCTGTATTAATTACCTGTTGATGCGTACGTAGTGTACAGCAGGATGTTCAGAGTTTTTCCACTGAAAACAGCTTCCTGCAGCAGCTGGATAACACTGATGAGAATGGTGAGACTGAACCAAAACAGTGAAGTTGTAGGCCATAAAATCAAAACAATTAACTGAAAGGTACTAAAGTGCTCTATAGCGCTGAAGGGAAATGCACAATTCTATGTGCATTCACTACTACAACAACCCCTTTCACATTACAAAGTAATTTGGTCAATTGTTATTTAGTACCCAAAATGCAGACAGCACAGATTTCAGGAGATTTATTAATGATGACCAAAACACACTTTGTCAGGTAAGGCTGAGAGATATGAGAGTCTGAACAGAAAAACACAAGGAACCTCCACAGGGGCAAAAACCAAAACATGAAGAAAAGCCTGAATAGTGCCATATCCAGGAACCAGCACAGAGACCATAACAGGCAACAATGAACCGACAGAGGAGAAATGAACAGGGCAGGATTAAATAGACAAGACTATTGAGGAAATACATAGAACCAAATAAACACACACAGACCATGACATCTTCAAACCATCTGGATGAAAAAATTGTCCATATGCTTCATTATACAGATTCTTAACCCATTTACCCAGTTGCTTCTTTAATTCCTAATTCAAATCAAGACTTTACGTGGAAATAACATTTCATTGCTTGTTTTGTATGACACGTTTATGCAAAATAAAAACATATTGTTTAAGAAAATATAAGTAACATACATAATAGACAAATATATTGATCATATGCAAATAATTTCCTACCATTATAAAGACAGATTTTGCACCTTGGTGAACAGGTTAATAATCTTTTATGTCATGCAGCAGATTTAAAATCTGCTTTATGTTCTGTATGAACAAACTTTGAGGTACTGTAGACTTGTTGACCCTGAAAAATCTGACTTTTGCACTTCAGTTTCCTTGAATACCTTTCAATAAAAAGAAAAGTCAATTGTGAATTACTGTACATATGGAGGAGGGGGGGCTAATAACACACTAAGTGCAAGCATATTTTTCCAGTGCAGGAAAAGTGAGTTATGCCAATCACTCCAGATATATTCTGTAGTGCATAGTCAGTGGCTGCTACTGTCAGTGGAGACATTGATATCTGCCAATTTGATGTATTATCAACTCTTGAACACTGTAAAGTTTCTTTGGAAGGTGAATTTTCCCTTTAACTACCTGAGGTGGGTAAAGCTACTGTGAATCAGTATTTTATGTGCTCTGTATTATCGCTGTAAACCCTTAAACGTGGTTGTAACATCACTATAGTTTAACATTTCACTCTACTACTAATAGTAGCAATCAGTCTTGTGCATTATTTGGCCTTGCATGCTCCCCTTAAGCAGAGTCAATAGGTCACATTGACAAAGGTTATGAGGGTCAAGCTCCGTGGGGCTTTCATGTCAAGCAAACCTATTAACCAGCCTATTGTTCATGTTAGTCCTTGGCTTGAAGTTATGTTTAGGTTTTGCATGTCTAATACCTTTTGGCCCAGTAGCCCATTGCATGAGGAAGCTTCCCTTCATCACATCATCAACCAAAGGGGACCCTGAAATAGAACATCATTGTCTGGGAGTTTAGAAGAGGCCATGTGAGGTGTGTTGTATTTCCGTTGCTGCCAGGGTTGGAGTTAATTAGAGGTCCTTCTAAGCATCAATGGATGAAGGGAGGCTGGAAAAAGGAGTAAGAAGAAAAGAAGAGGGACAGAGATTAGATGAGAAGTGCGAGGGAGGATCGTAGCCTGTCGGTGGGCCCATGAGAAACAAGACTTTCTTCTACAGGGATTCATTATGGTAACACGATAGACCTGTCTGGGATAATGGAGCGGAGAGGAGAGGAAGAGGCCATGCGGGCAAGAGCCGAGAGCAGCAGGATGTTGATGCTTTTTTCCTGGATGGAGGCCGTTGTCCTCAAAAATCCAGCCTTAAATGCTCTGTAACATGAGCTGTGCTGTGGTTCAGAGAATGCCCTAAATGCCGCTGTGTTGGGGATGGATGGTTCGTTCGAATTTCGCTGATGTGGAGGCAGAGTCCTTGGAAAGAGGTTAGTCTAGCTCAGGGGTGGGCAATTCAAGGGGAGGAGGGCCAGACCAATAAGCAGAACTCAAGATAAATGTTATTTCTTTATAAAAAGCAGTAAATTGTGTGGTTTTGATAAGAGTAGATGTTACAGCTATGAATTATGCTATGAAAATGTGGAGCAGGCATAGTAAAACCGACAACATTATATTGCTATTTAATCAACATTCACAAAAACAATTTTGAAAATGAGCATGTTTTTGCAGTAGTTCAAAGACCAACATTAAATTAACTTTTTACAAAAAATTACTATTGCTATTTTGTTTATAGTACAATTGCTTTTTTCAATTCTTAAATTCTTGGTCAGGGAAAGAAATCCAGTCTGTGTTGAATTTAAGTCAGGTTGAATGTCTGAGGTGCCTAAGTGAAGGACAGCTCACAGGTGATTGTCAGTTGAGAGAGCATCTGTATCTGGATTTGTTTAACTTCATCACTGAGAATGTTTGTTTGCAGGCAGAGAATGGCTTACTGTTTTTAGCAATTTTGTGGGATATCACAAAGCTGGTTTTAACTGCTCCATACCTGGATGTGTGAAGCTTGGTAAAAAGATTTTGCAGATTTTGCAGCGTAGCTAGCAAAGCTTCAGATGAAACCTCAATTGCTACAACAGGAAAAACATTTTCTTATTTCAGGACAATCGATTATTTTCCTTATCATATTTCATTATCCTTCCATGTGTATGAACGTGAAAAAATGGATATTCTGTTAAGCTATTTATTCAACATTTTCATTGATAAGAATGCGAATCAAGGGTCATATTTTCATTCGGGTTAATTTTCTCAAACATAATGTACGAGCTGAGTGCACGGCATGCCTTCCTCTGCTGTGTTTAGGTAGCAGAAAATGGCAGTAAAGACACATGGGCCAGAAGTCTCCATGCTCCAACAGCAGGTTTCAGTTTTCCACCAGCGAGGCAGGTTAATTTGTGCAGACACCAATAAATAATTTTGGCCGAGTTTATTTTCTTTTGATTAAATAGGCATTTGGGGGTGCAGCCGGGCTTGAGCCTCTTTAATACCTTTATTCTCTGAGCCCTTTGGGGGAGTGGGGAAGGGGGGGTGGGCAAGGTGAGAGAGGAGCTGGATAGGGAAAGCTGCAGTGAAGGAAGAAGTGGTAGTAGATTGTTTCTTTCTGCGATTCTTCTCCTCTATTCCCTTTGACATCTTTGCCCTCTTCTCCATCGTCCTTTCTCCCATGTCAGAGCTCTGGCATGAAATTCCACACATGCCTTTAATTTGGATTGAGGCAGCTCAGGAGTGACGTTATGTTACTGCTGTGGAATTTTCCGCTCTTGCCTCTGACGTGAGCCCAGAAGCAATTAAGCAAAAAAGAGGTGGGGTGTATTATCAGATTGGAAAAGCGGGACGATGGCTGTCTGTGAATGAAAGCCAACGCAGCGCTCACTTCTGTTTGTTCAGGCCTGTGTTTACCGGAGACTTTGAGTGAGAGTGGCAGGATGGAGAGATAATGATGAGGTGAGAGGTAACGGAGGGATAAATACTGCAGTCTTCTCTGGAGTCTCTGTGCTAAAGGGGCCACAAGTGGTGAGGATGGATTGAGAGACAATGGGTGTAAAAATATTAATCTCAACCTAGATGACCCCTACTTGTTATCCTACTCTCTCCCATTCACTCATTCAGAAAATGTTTGACCGTTACCCCTCACATGATGAGCTGAATCTCAGCTGAGTCATGCCTTTTAGGCTTCGCAGCCCAGACAGAATAATGATCACTGTTACATAAAATGGAAAATACAAAGATTTTTTACGTCCCACAAAACAACTCCTCTCACCCGTCCTCCTCTGGGGAATCTGCGAGCCATGAGTAACCCAATCACTGACTTCTTCATGATGGATCATTCAGATATGTTAGATCTGTTGCTCCGTGTTTGACCGTTTGGCCTGCTTTTATACTCACGTCCTTGGTTTGGTTTCTGCTCCTTTTGTCTAACTGCTGAAGAAAAAGATGGGTTATAAAAAAAACAGTGACGGAAGACCTTTGAAGTTATCCACGAGAAATTGTGGAGAGAAGTTGGGAAAACAGTTGGGTCCCTTCTACTTGAAATAGTAACTATGCTAATGCTTTGATATTTTAGATACTGGGAGCACACGTGTCCTATTCCCGGCGCTGTAATGGAGAGAACAATTTCCCATTCTCCTGAATAACAATCACATTGATCAGAAAATATCTTAATTCCAACGTGACTTCAGAGACATGCACTGCTTTTCTCTCTCTCCCAGAAACTGAGCGAAAACCTCCTTTTCAAGCACTAATTCATATAGACCAGCTTCTTCTTCTCTCTTTCTCCGTTAATGGCACTATATCAACTGCACAGCTAAAAGGAGAATTCACTCTGTTCAAATCAGTATCAATTGATAGGCTATGCTCAGGCCCTGCTCTAGTTTATTTTTGTCTAGTTCATAATCTTAGAAAAGCTTTAAAATATACTGGATCTGCAAAAGGTATTCTATCTTAACTGTTGTATATTACAAATACAAAAGGGATCCTCAGGGTGCAACAGCACTTTGGCAGTCAGTCATCTTCTTAGTCATCTGTAGTCAGGAAAATGTATGACTGTGCTGCAATGACCTTTAGCAGGAAGTGAAGAGAGTACTACTCTGAGCCCTTTGCACCAGTTTCAGTTACATAAAACCCACCCCTGCTCTCCGCCCTGTGCTGCAAATGAAAACATGGGTGTGTGCCGGAGAGAGAGGGACAGAAAGAAGAAATCTGTTTTTTTCATCCGGCTATTGAGGATATCCAGAGATTGAAAAAAACAATAACCTCAGAGCAATGTGATGAGTGGAAAATAGAGAATGAGATGACAGTAAGAAAGGAAATAGAAGACAATAATGAACTGAATGAAAGCTAGAGAGAGAGGATTAGTTGAGAGTAAAGATTAAATACAGAGGCCAAAGAGTCTTTTCAAGAAAGAGAGGCAAACAGCAGGTTGTCTGGTCCAACTAGTGGCTCATTGAGTGTCTGTGTCCTCTCCCTGAACTCAGACACAAGGATATGACACTGCCGTCTGCCTCTCAACAGTCAATATGAATAACGGCAGTGGATGTCAAAGGAGGAGGAACTGAGGAGGAAGGAGTGGATGCTCTTTGTGAGATGGGTAGCGGGTGTGAAACCTGCACTTTTTTCACTGTCTCTTTTATTTTAGAGACAGTGACAGTATTAGACATTACTGCATCAAGAAACAAAAAAGACTGCAGTTTATTAGACTTTAACAAAAACTAAGAACTACTGTTAGCATAAAATCCTTAAAGTGGATCAGTAGAAAGAACCCTGTTAAGTGTCTGCAAGTGTTTCTGCCTCCGGAGCTGTGGAGTCTGGATCTACAGAGTCTGGTTGTGTGGATGCGGACCGCCTGCTGCCCCTTGCTCTTGCTCGGCAGCAGCTGCTGCTACTACTGTTACTGTTGTTATTATTAGTGTTGCTGATGTTGTGTTGCTAATGCCATTAGTTGATTATGTTAACATCAATAACATTGTAACTACCGTTGCTTTACATCTGTATGTGGAAATATACTGAACTACTATGTTCTCTTTCATCCTGCTGTCACTCAAACCCCCCCCCCCCCCCGCTCCCAACTGCTTGAGGTTTTCCTTGCCACTGTCGCCAGTGCTTGCTCATGGTGGAATTGTTGGGTATTTTTTCAAAGATCGTTTAATTTGGTCAAGCGTGATACACACACATGAAGGGAGCAGCAACGCTCAAACACACATACACATACATCCCACGTTGAAATTTGTCATAAACATAAACATAATGTCCCAGGGGTGTTCTACTGGATTTAGGACAGGCGAGCGTGGGGGCCAGTCAATGGTATCAATTCCTTCATCCTCCAGGAACTGCCTACATACTCGCCACATGTGGCCGGGCATTGTTGTGCACCAGGAAGAACCCAGGACCCAGGCCCTGTCCAGCTCTCCTGGAGTAACTGCCTGTCTCCTGGAATCTCCACCATGCTCTTGAAACTGTGCTGGGAGAGACAACAAACCTTCTGGCAATGGCACGTATTGATATGCCGTTCTGGAGGAATTGGACTGCCTGTGCATCCTCTGTAGGGTCCAGGTATCGCCTCATGCTACCAGTAGTGAGTAGTGACTGACCCTAGCCAAATGCAAACTAATGATAAACAGTCAGAAAGGATGAGGAGGGGAAAAAATGTCAGTGGCCACCACCTGTAAAACCATTTCTGTTTTGGGGGTCGTCTCATTGTTGGCCCTCTAGTGCACCTGTTGTTAATTTCATTAACACCAAAGCAGCTGAAACTGATTAACAAACCCCTCTGATACTTGATCTAGTCCTGACTAGATCAATATCCCAGAAGTTTAATTGACTTGATGCTATACTCTGCTTAAAAAGTGTTCCTTTAATTTTTCTGAGCAGTGTATATAGAGTTGGTATAACTTTGTTATTATATAGTGCTATATAAATAAAACTGAATTGAATTGAATTGTTACTGGCTGCAACCTATTTAGCAAGTTCAATTCAATTCAGTTTTATTTATATAGCTCCATATCATAACAAAGTTATCTCAGGGCAGTTTCTCATATAGAGCAGGTCTAGACCAACTCTTTATTAACAGAGACACAACAATTCCAAGCACTAGGTGACAGTGGCAAGGAAACACTGCTTTTAACAGGCAGAAACCTTGAGCAGAACCAGGACCAGACTTTGGGTGGGCGGTTATCTGCCTCGACCGGTTGGGTTGAGCAGCACAGTACAGTTCCACATAGAGATGCAAAGCAACATTCATTCATTCATTCATTATCCATACTGCTTATCCCGAAGGGTCGCAGGAGGGGGGCTGGAGCCAATCCCAGCTAACTTTGGGCTAGAGGCAGGGAAACAGCAGTAGTAAAAATAATACTAGTAACAATATAATAATAATAACTAAAGCTGCGAGCAGCGTAGGGTGGACCCCTACCGACAACTACCTTCAGGAGATAGATTTTTGTGGTTTCCACAGTGTACTAACCTGTAAAATACAAGTGAAAGGCTTAAGGAAAGAAGACATGAACCATTAATTTATCTTCCAGATTTTCCTCAGAGGAGAGGGCGTAAGCTTTCCCACCACAACCCGGGTGCAACACCATCTGAACTCATAGGTTCCACACTTCATGTCTTCAATTAGTTTAAACTTAAAGTACATAACAATACTTGTGCTTAAAATGTATATCTTAAATATAAAATAATCACAAAGATAGAAACAATAGTAGTCATGTGTTTTGTGTATACAACATATATGCATATACAAATATGTTGTTTCTGCGGACTGATCCTGATATCTTGATTCTATTTGAAACCTGGCTCAAAAAGAGTGTCAATGTATGAATAGACTCCAAGAAACAAATCCAATGACTAGGACGTAGCTCTAAATGATTGCACCTTATATAGAGCACACAGAAATGGAAGGGGCGGTGGGGTGGATAAATGTTAAATCATGTTTCTCTAACAATTCTTAATGCTGTCACCACACCATACCAAACTATTTTGAATTTCTTACACTGAAAGTTGAGTTAGGGCATAACTCAGTAAGGTAGGGGTATAGACCCCCACAAGTTCCATTGACAAAATATCAGATCTACTCTCTCAGTATCTCAATGTTGAATTAATTGTTCTGGGTAACTTAATCTGAATTGGCTGAATAATACATCTGAGGATAACTAGTAACCTCTATGTATTCCAGCTGATTACAGACACCACTAGGCAAATTTTTGAAAGATAACTCTAGGTTTCTCCTAATTGATGTAATCTTTTCCAATAGGTCTGACATAATTATTGACTGTGGTGTCTTCGAGCTAGGAATTAGTGACCATTGCCCTATAGCATGTATTAGAAATACTTGGTTAAAGAAGACACTTTACACACAGTTTACAAGTGAAATCTAAGACATTTTAGTGACCTTTTTCATTGACATTTTCCATAGCAACCTACATTATACAACTGAAATCCCAGATGTTGAAAAGGCACTGGATATTCTTTCAGTTATTAACAAACATCTACCACTATTAAACTACTATTCTACTATTTCCCTACCTGCACATATTAAATGTGGTGACTCTTTGCTTTCCTAACAGAAAGAGGGTTACCTAGCTTTTGCAGGGCTGATGCAGGGCTTTTATTTGAAAGGGATTACACATGGTCCCCTCTTATTAATAATGACAATGATGATTAACCATGAACCACGTTTCTCAGTTTAACTTACAGCTCTTTTCTCCTAGTGACGTGTTTGAAGCATTGCAAGCCATTGATACCAGGAATTCAACTGCAGAGGATGAACTGAATCCTTTTGTCTTCTCCATTTATCAGAGAGCATATATAACACATATATTTAATCTTTCTATCACAACAGGCATATTTCTCCTAGTGTTTGGAAGTTGGCCCATGTAACAATTTTCCTTTAATGCTCCACAAGATGCTCCTACTGATCTTAAACTGGTACTTACTGGTAAAATAAAACAAAATTAATGCTGTTATCAACAGCCAGAGATATTGATTATGATAGTATGCATATCTCCACTGCAAATGGGTCGTACAGAGAATTTTACTTAAAATAAATATTTTTGGCATCTGGCTTGATTTAATTAAACTTACATTTAACCACATAGATTATCTTGTCAGAAAACTGCAAAAGAAATTGGCTTCTTGTACAGAAACAGAATGATCTTCCCTATGATTTGTAGAAAAGAGAATTGCTGAGGTAGTTTTCCTATCTGTTTTGGATATTGGGATTAAGCCCTTTTTGGAAAGCTACCACCTTACATCGCAATGATGCTGGGTTGGAACTTTGGACCATATCTGACTCAAACACTCAAGGTCCCCTGAGCATGATCTGAATTTGGAAAGTCAGCCTTTAATTTTAGTGCCCCAAATTCTTGGAATGATCTTAAACACACAGTCAGTACTCCACTATATGGACAATTTAAAACCATGATCACAAACCTCCCTTTAATGTGTAACTGTTTTTCTTTATTCTTATCTGTGTTTTGTCCTATTTAATTTTAAGAGGTTTTGTCATAGCAACATGGTTTATACTAGCTAAGTGCAAACGGTTTTCATCATAAAATAAGTTAGCTGACCAGTATGCTCATTCTTTTAAAAACCTGGTGTGTTAATTTTTTTAATTAAACATGGAACAATGGGTTGAAAAAAGTAAAGGTGCACTGGAAGTAAGTAAATTTCATTAATGTCATTGTCCGTTGACTAAATCTTACTCCACATTATTAAAAGTTATCCTAAAAGTACTTTTAACATTTAAATGTTCATTTAGACAGTAGTGATAGACAAAGTAATAGATGTGAGGGGGGGGGGGGGGGTCGAGCAGACCCAGGAGAAATGGCAGAATTTAGAGGAAGCATGTGGTTTGGGGAGCGAGGGACTTAAACACTCAAATTATGCTTGAGCGCTTCTAGAACTAACATACCCCAAATCAGAAATTTAGTTTTTAGGCACCCAGGCTCAATGAACCATATCTTTCACCTTGCCATGTAGCGACCATCCAGAATCTAGCCTGTGACCCGTTTCAGGGCCTGGACTGAAGTTGAAGAAGTACTCTGACGTGAGCGATATGCCATTATTGTTGTTTTTGGAGACCAGAGTTACCCAGTGTGAACTTCGCTGGTTCGGTCCAGACTGGGTTTGCTGATCCGTGCTGGGAAAAAGCGAGTTAGAGCAGGAGGCGGATGGCGGGTGGCAGGCAGCCAGCAGCATGTGTGAGTAATCTGTAGAGTCAGACCAGTCAAGAAGGGTGTGTGTATGTGAGGTTGGGGCTGCTGTGTGTTTGTAAAGGTGGGGGTGGGAGTGGTGGGAGGGCTGACATACCAGCTTTGTGTAATCATGTCTTAATCATACCTTTCCATGTTGCTCTATGCATTTAGCTGCATATATGCAATCTTCCAGTAGACAGCTTGTGATGAGAGGTTTCAGTTTGAGGTGCAGTCTTCTGACATTTGAGGTCTGAAACATGAGTCAGTTTATTTTTCTTATATCTACACTCGGAAAGGTTCTCCCCCGAAATCTCTTGAGTTCCATGTAGAACATAAAATGTACAAAAGGTGGATTTCTCTCTGGAGGACCTGTATGTTTGTTTTTCTAATGCCCAGATTAGTGTAAAGTGTTCTGTTGAGCAAGCATGCAGACCTGACCGATAAAAGTGACCGACCGGCCCTCTGAGATTAAACCCTGACTTCTGCCTTTACTAATATTTGACGCTTATCAAACCCCCACAGAGATACAACAGAGCCCGATTCAGACGATTGACTCCCTAGGTGCTTGTTAAACAGACAGACACTCAGGCCCGCGTAGGCTCATGTTCGAACTAGACCAAACATTGTACTTCAGATTGCACTTTACAGTTTATTCATGCACGAGATGCAATGTTTGAGACATGACTCTGCTCTGTTTGTCACAGAGCAATTTATTAGTATAATTTCCTCTCCACCTCTGGCACAACAAACTCTCATCATGTCATAACTTAGTGTAGCGTGGATCATAGCTAATCCAGTTTCCCCCCCCCCAAATAAGGAGCACCCGACAATTTGTTGCGGATGGTTCGCTGAGAGACAGAGAGGTCTATTTGGAACTGGTATGTTTACAGTCCTGAAGTCAGCCTGTATATGAGTAATGTGTGGAAGTGTCTTCAAAGAAAGTTGATTACTGCATCAAACAAAAACAACATCCTCCTTCTTCCGGCCAACGTGGTAGCCTGCTAAACTGACAAGACAAATGGAATGTTTTCACTCTATAAACAATCAGCATGTGGGTCTAAACTTAAAAGCTCATGCTGTAATTATGATGGATGCCTTTTGTTGCTGTATTCCTTCAGAATTGCTATAATATATATATAAATATGGGAGAAAGAAATTCATCTTTAATTAAACAGCATCCTTGTTTAATACACTGCCCGGCCAAAACAAAAGTCTCCACCTGTATTTAACTAAGCAAATAGGTAATAGCCTCCCATTGGATATTTACTGCATGGGTGATTATGTTTCAGCTGGCAACAAGTTATTTAACCCTAACTGACGCAGTGTCGAAAGACACATCCTGTGGTCGTGGAAAAGATGTTAATCAGTTTTAGAAGGGTCAAATTATTGGCATGCATCAAGCAAACAAAACATCTAAGGAGATTGCTGAAACTACTGAAATTGGGCTAAGAACTGTCCAGCGCATTATTAAAAACTGGAAGGAGAGTCCAGATTTACCCTGTTCCAGAGTGATGGGCGCATCAGAGTAAGAAGAGAGGCAGATGAAGTGATGCACCCATCATGCCTAGTGCCTACTGTATAAACCTGTGGGGGCAGTGCTATGATCTGGGGTTGCTGCA
>JAVQJF010118196.1:0-11300 GCA_036023855.1 Gadopsis marmoratus
AAGTCACTTAAATCACATTTCTTCCCCATTCTGATGCTCTGTTTGAACTTCACCAGGTCATCCTGACCATGTCTACATGCCTAAATGCATTGAGTTGCTGCCATGTGATTGGCTGATTAGATATTTGCGTTAACGGGCAGTTTAACAGGTGTACCTAATAAAGTGGCCAGTGAGTGTATGTGTGTGTATATATATATATATATAAATATATAAAATTCAATATCTAATCTTATGTCTCTCCTATTGAACTGATTCTGAAAAAGACCTTTAAAAAAAACAAACCCCCAGCATGAGTTCAACAACCTGTGGGAACACAGTGCACGGACAGAGCGTAGACCAGTAAAAAAGAATTTATTTAGAAACACTTTAAAACATCTTCTAAGCAATTGTAAATGTAACATTAAATTGTAAAAATCACCATGTCACTGCAATCAGCAACGCCTCACCTTCTGAGCGTATCCTACAAACTCACCAATGCTGTTGCTCAAACTAATGAGCTGCTCAAAACGTCTGTAGACTCTGGTGAGAGGGCATCAATGATAGTTGTAAAAAAACATGTAAACAACTGATGTGTTTTATGCGAGTGCAAAAAGTGCACAACAGCGAAATAAAACTTTCCCACAATATTTACTGCTCTGAACTTTGCAATCGATCTCATAGGAAACCTATGGTCCTCTTTTTTGATCGTTTGCGACTGCGTATGGTGTTGTGAAAGTAACCGTGGCTAAGTAATGATAATGGCAAAACAGTGCAAAACTAATCTGTTTGAGTTCTGCAGAATGTAGAACTGAAGATGTAAATGGCAGACTTGAGGTTTTAGCCATATAAAAAACACACATACATAACATAGCTCTAATTTGCACTCTGAGGGCGTCCTGAGCAGCACCAGATTAGAATTAGCCATGCTTTGCAATTGGTCAGATGAGCAAAACCATTCAGAAGACATTCTAAAGAGCCATATGTGGGCCGCCACCACTCAGAAAAACGGTTTCCAATTTGCATCTTGTTAAGCCTCCCACTCACAGCTCCATGTGTGCTTTGCTTTTTGGCTTTTGTTTTAAAAAGGTCAGAGTGCCCTCACTGTCCTGGCTTGGGGTGGACAGGTACTCTAACTCATAGCCTCCGCTTCTATTGGCCGGGCGAACTTCACTTGATGGTTGTTTGTGTTCCAAGATCTGCTGCAGCTGGTGGCTGGCGTACTCAGGCTTGCTGGTGAGGGGTCCTACGGGAACCTCTATGCCCAGGATGTCGGTGACCATGTAGGGACGAAGCCAACCCACCAGAGGGGTGCTGCCGGGGGTGTAGTGGGTCTGCCGGTGGTAGAAGAGGACACCATCCACCTGCAGCCAGATTTAAAATAATCACGAGAAGCAAACTTAATATATTTCTGTTTGTGTTTGATAAAAACAGATAATGAATTAATTATATATATCTTATGTGTTATCTGATTTGACTATTTATAGGTATGTGTTTGAGTAAAATGAACTTTGGAAAATTTGGAGCTGTCTCTTAATTTTTTTTGTGTGTGTGTGTGTGTATACAGTATATACACACACACACACACACCCACACACATACTATAATGCATCATTACACATAGCATTAGCACTGACTCTGACACATATTGCAATGTGCAGCAGTAAGGTGTTTGCAGAAAATGGTTGAAGGACCATAGAACTTTTCTCACGCTGAAGCTGTACTCCGCTGCCAGGGCTTTCTGAATCAACTCTGCTGTGCACTCAGTGCTTTGGAGGCTCACAAACCGGAACTGTTGGACCAAACAAAACCAGAGCACCACGTTGTTAGTTCCAAACACAATTTGTCTTCTTGTCAAATGTGAGAAATTGCTTTCCAATGGTGAGTTTACTCTACAAGGATTAAGCCAGATTTAGCTCTTACTGGGCTGCGCCACACAAGCACAGAAGATTAAGAGGTGGAACTTGGAACTCAAAAGTTCACTCAGGTTTCTATAAGCACCCTAATCTTAAGGATTTGTGTGCAGTAATCACTTTAGAGCCCAATTAGTACCAAAGACAGTAACAGGAGTTTGCCTTTAATTTTCTCATTTCTTCCCTGAGGAGGTTCAAGTTCAGGTCTTTATTTATCCCATATGTGGAAATAAAGTGCAGCAAGGCATAAAGCACAACAAACACAAAATGCAGAAAACCTAAGACTGGAAATAACAGTACTAAGTACTGGAAACTAGGAAGGAATAATGGGGCACGAAGTGAAGAGGCTCTATTCCTGGTGCTGTTACTCACAGGGTTGCGTTTGGTGATTTCCGATAGGCCGTCCGTCTCTTGGCCTTTGGACTGGAGCCAGTAGAAACGGAACTCGGTCTGTTGATGAGAGAAGAAGCACTGTAAACAAGAAAACTCCTTTTCGAATCTCAAGCCAACGAGATGGGCAACGTGGCAAAAATAAATAAATAAATAAAAAATAAAAAATGCACATCTGTGGCCCAGACTTTGCTACTTAAGCAATTACACGAGCATTCCTGGATTTCTGGAGGATTAGAAGCCAGTTTTACCGGGCAGTCGTACACCGGGTGGCCTCCCCAGCACATGACATCCAGAATGTAGTATGTTCTGTCCACCTCACTGTAAATGCAGTCTAGGATGGTGTAGTCTGCATTGGGCACATACAAAGGGCCATTTACAGATATACAGCTTTACACTAGTAGAAAACAAAAAAAAAACAACAACTGTATGAATATAACAATATAAACCCTTCACTAGGTGTTTTAGTTGGGTCTCTGCTCTAATTGACCCCCTTTATAGTTTCCCTCCTTTTATTACCCCTCAAGTAGCTTTAGGATGGTAAAAGTCTCGTTAATAAAAATCACCATCCCATCAAATAATTTTCGTCATCATTTTTCTAAACATTTAACCAAAATTCAGTCATATTTAGTACCTTTGCAAAAACGTGGGATCTCCCCTAAAAATCGAAATAACGCTCTGTGAGTCTGAACAAAGCTTGGCTCCACGGTACAAGTCTGAAGCGACCAGCCGGTAGGGTAAACAGCTCTGTCTGCGGTTATCACATTGAAAACAACATCTCGGCTAGAGCATAAGTGGACACGTAAATAAACTGGCAGGTGAACGGGACCAAAACCGCTGCGCTCCACGTACCTTTTCCCATGGCCGAGTTGCGTCGGTTCCCACCGGGCAGCCGGGAGGGGAAACGGTTCACACAGTAGCCGCTTTTAGTGTACGCTGCAGTGGATCCCTTCAGGAAAAGAAACACATGAGAGAAGAGAACCGTTTCCACAAGGGCAGCTACTCCCCAGTTAATTTGATCTGTTTAAATTGCTTGTGCCATGTGTTCATATTGTTGGTTATATAAAGTAAAAAAAAAAAGAGAAAAGATCATTGGATAATTTGGTTTCTGCTACTAGTTGGCCTCATCTTCTACATCCTTATGAAAGGCACATGTAGCATTGTGGAACTATGTAATACATGGTTTGGAAAGCTGCCTAGAGTAGCGATTTAGCTTAACCTAAAAATCCAACGTAGGTTTTTCCTAAACCCACAGGACCCCATGTTTTTTTCTATTTTCCAAAAAGTCTTTGTAAAGAGTGCTGCGCCACAGTACGTCACAGTTTTTTCGTCACTGAGGTCAAGTTCTGAAATAATGAATGAGGAACCAGATGTCATTATGATGTTGCATCACAGGGTGTGTGGATTGTCACTGACACTAGACAACAAAGGTTTGCGTGTGCCGAGAAAGGAAAGCTGTACTCTGGTATGACAGGACAGGCATGTTACCAGTAATAAGACTTTCCATTACTCATAAACCACAGAATTGATTGCAGATTATTGAGGCAGTTTTTTACATTTACAACACTACCACAGGAAAAACATGTGATGTAAGAAAGTAAATTGTAAAAGTTTTAAAGGAGTTACTGATAAGCTAATTTCATTTCTTCTATATGTTTTGATGACGATTTTTAAAATACTGTAGAGGATATTAAGGCTTAATGAGGGGGTTGTGTGTGTTAAATCGACTGACAGGTTTCTCAACACAGAGGCCTGGTGACTGCCACTCACCTGCCTCTACTCAGCGTCACCCTGGCTCCAACCGGTCTCCCGAATTTGAATTTTTTGGTTTCCAACCGCTGACAAGACGGTGATAAGTGGAAATCCAAACTCCCAACATTTTCCGTAGATAAGAGGTTGCAAATCTTTTTTTGCATGGCAGGCCGCATTTATATTCTTTGTTGGTGGGGTGGCCGCGACCAAAACTCAAGTCAAAGACAGTCAAAGTCAAATGTGTCGACGTGCAATGATTTGCTGCTTCTTTGTGACAGCAAATTTAATGAACAGGCCAATTGAAGACGTTACCGTGACCATAATTCCCCCCCCACTATTCGTTAACATTTCATAGACTAAATGATTAATCAAGAAAATACTCTGCAGATGAATCGATAGTGGAAATGATCATTAGTCACAATCCTAATTATATTTTATTTGTGTCTGCATTACAGTCTAATGACATCATTCATGTTTGCATCAGCATGGTGATAACGTCTCTCATCTCCAACTATATGACGAGGCATAATGCGTCTTGATGCTACACACAGGCATTACAAAATGTGTGCTGCCTGTGCGTCGGGCACAACTAGCTTTTCATGGTGATATGGTATGATACAAATAAATTACAATTGATTTGAATTCTTGGCAGCATTACAATGAAGCCACTTCAGGCTTCTTACTGCTTTCCCCGCCACAGGTTCAAGAAAAATACATGCAAATCCTGACTGCTCCTTTTTCATGTTAATCAAATTTGGCAATGATAAGACTTTCTATCAAGTTTGGGAGATGACACACCAAAACAGCAGACACTAAGCAACTAGTTCAAAAGCCAACGCGAAGCAGCTCACAGAATCTCAGTTCTCTATGTGGTGCCTGGAAATCATTTTCTCCTCGCAACGACAGATCGCGTGAAACAACACAAGCGCCGTCACAGGTTCTTTACCTTGGAGGCGACAATGAGAGATCTTTTCCCCACAGGACAGACCACCATCAGCCAATCGGTGTCCAGTTCTGATGGCACATCCACCAGCCACTCTGACAGCATGAGCTAAGGAGGAAGAAACAATCCAGCATTTCATCTTCGTCAACACTGTATTCAAGAGTCCAAAAATGATAATGTCAAATCTGCTGAAGCTTGTTGGTGTGTTAATTTAGAAACGCAGGCGCCCTCTGTTGGCCAAGATACAACATGGCGTAATGTGCTGTCCTTCACAACACACCAAGCGCTGACCTGGTTTGCATAATGTTTTGGCAGCTTCCTCCTCTCAATCTCCATCTCCTCTTCCTCTGCATTGCCATCTTGCTCCCGTTCCCCTGCCTCCTTTTTCTCCATGTCCTCCTCTTCATCACTGTCTGCCTCTGTCCAGTCACCATCAGCCAGACGCCGCGCATGGTTGACGTAGTTTAACCTTTTACTGAGATTAGTGATGGGGGGAATAAAATGCATATCATTCACATACTTGCACTGCGGCATCATTTTAAAAATGAAAACATCGGCCTGGTTTACCTTTACTACACAAGACATAGTAGTCACTAGAAACATTAAAACATGGATTTTAAAATTGCAACCTGAACTGACATCAGCGAATCCGCATACCCTGCATTCTTAAGTTGATCAATCCTGCTACGCTGGAAGGAAGCCATCTTTAAGGGCTTTCTGGAATTGAGCATTATCGTGTCTAGGATGGAGATGGCAGCAATTTACCTTTTCTGCAGGTCAAGGAAGCGCCGGCGTCGCTCGTTCTGCTCCAGCACGCTGTACTTGCTCTTGTATTGGGCCAGCCGAGGGTGGGGGGCGGCCGTGCTGTTGGGCTCCTTGGACACAGCAAAGCTGGCCGAGAGGGCTTTGGTCAGGTCATCCATGGGGATTCTGCAAATCAATATGCTAATGGTTATGTAGGCTTCTTGTTTTACTATTCCCTTCCCCTGAGACTGCTGAAGGTGCTTATGTTGTAAAGAAATGTGGTGGATGAATTCATGACAAATCATTCATTATAAGTAAGCCAGAAAATGGAAATAGTGCCATTATCAGTGGAACAGGTCATTCATAATCCGTCGGAGCAGCGTGCAGGATTCAGGCTCGATTTCTGTTTGCTACAACACTACAAAACAAAATCAATATATAATGCATGTGACATACTGTACTATGCTCTCTTTTGTGATTCTAAGGCAAAGCTGTATCCATCATTTACTGCAGACATTTTATTCCATTCTGGCAATTTGCACGATGGCACACTTGTATGTTTCAACCCTGATGAATGTGTATAGATTAGGGCTGCAAATCACAATTAATGTCATTACAAATCTGTTGATTGTATTGCCCCCAACTATGTAAGAAAATAGGGCAAAATGTCCAAGCACCCGAGGTGACACCTTTACATTAACCATCATCATCATTAGCTAGATCTTGATGGTGCCATAATAATCATGTAAGCAGGTAATCCAGTCATTGTCAACATCAGATTATGCATTTGCCTGTGTCTGCACACCCCGACGGGTGGGAGGTCAGACACCACCACAGAAAAACAGGTTGGAGAAATGGTGTCACTCTCTGGTGAGCTGACTTCAACGCAGCATAAAGTACACACTGGTAGTAGGCTACTACGAGAACATGGAAAGTCAACTGCTTTGACATGACGTTTCCCGCGCATCGCTGCAATCTTCGCACATGTGATGCACCCAAGCGACAGACGTCTTCTCAAACGACGCATCTGGTGCGGGGGGGGGTCTAACGGGACCCCGCGACGTGGAAAAGCCCGGGCACACACTGCTACATGCAACGTTAGCCGCTCCTAGCAGCTAGCATCGTGCGCGCCCTGCTAGCATACCGTGGGCCAACCAGCCGTTGGCGACACTTGATTCTAGGACGTGGCGTCGCTTCTTTAACTTCCCTACGAGCTACACGCAGCCACCAGGCTAGGTCGAAACAACGGCACGGGAGGTTTGCTCAGATATATCTAGTGACATTAGTTCCAAACATACCTTGGACAGTCAGGGAGGCTGCTGCTGAAGCGTCACGCAGTCATCTTTCCCCACCCGTGGCGACTTTTAGTTGGCCGATTCAATGAAGCAAACTAACCCGGAGTTTTACACAGCGAACCTCTGCGCTGCATAGAAATACCGCGTTACTGAGCACGGCGGCACGTGGCGACAGCTGTAACGTGTTGTTTGTGTAGAAAGACATATTTGCGGTAGTGCAATAAGTATTCAGATCATTAAATAACAGTAGCAATAACCACACTGTTAACAGCACACTAGTCCT
This sequence comes from Gadopsis marmoratus, assembly GCA_036023855.1. Classification (NCBI taxonomy): domain Eukaryota; kingdom Metazoa; phylum Chordata; class Actinopteri; order Centrarchiformes; family Percichthyidae; genus Gadopsis; species Gadopsis marmoratus. Next base: position 7,297 of record JAVQJF010118196.1, read on the forward strand.
GCTTTTAAAGTACGTAATTATTATCAACAAAATGCACTTGAAGTGTCAAATTATGCGGCATGGCCCCTGCAAGAGTTAAATTCTGACATTATAAGATCACTATTGTTGATTAAATAAAATAAGTGGTACTGTAATGTAGTTAGTCGAGGTGGAGCAAATCTGAACTACTTTGTACACTGTTGGATAGTTTAATCCATAACATTATACTGGCATATATTAATTGTAATAATAATAATTATAAACTGATCATATGATTTGTCTGCAAACTGTTTAACTTTAACTGGAACTGTTTAATACATTTAGTGGAGTCAAAAGTGAAAACAATCCCTTTGAAGTAATGTAGTGTAAAAAATACATTCAAAATACTCAAGTAAAGTACAGGTACCTAAAAACTGTAAGTACTGTACTTAACTATAACTTGTACTTTTGATTCCATTGAAATTAAGTTACCGAGGCTATAATATGCAAATATGTAGGGTGACATGCTACCAGTACTACCACTACTACTACTACCACTACTACTACTAATAATAGTAATAATAATAACACTGATCATCATTATTAATACCATTATTCTGTTTGCTCATCATCCTCTGAAGCCTGATTACATAAAGTGCCCCTTGGATGTGGAATCTGTGTTGTACTACTCTGCTCCTCCTGTTGGGGGCGGCGTTGAGCCAGGTTCTCCACTTTCAGAGACCATAAAGGCGCTGACGAAGAAAAGAAGGCGAAGTTGCGTTCAATTGTCCAAGACTGGCGTCATGGAAAGAGTTACTTCGTCGCAGCGCGCACAGGAATCAGCCCAAAGAAACAACGCTGACCCTTGATGTGTGTTGTGGCTCTGTGGAAGGACATTGTTTGGTCGCCGATTCTGCCTTTTTGCTGCTGTTCCGTTTCACGGACCGACCGAAGATGCGCAGGAACCTGTTAATAACAAGGGAAACGCAGCGAGTTGCAGTCTGAGGGAATGCGGACCAGGCTCAAACTGCACACGGGTACCATTACTCATCCCTGTCTTGTTCTTCTTCACGCCGGGCCACTTTGTCTTGGAAATATTTTCACCGAGCGTCACGTTTAAAGGCGCCGTTAATGAGAAACAAGTGTCCGGATAAGTGAACAACGCGAGGCTGCGGTCCAGTTTCCGAGGATTAAAAACCCCCCTCGGTGCTTTTGGAGGAGCTCTTTTGGGTGAAAGCAGTTTTGTTTTTGAACCTGTTGTGTTTGTCATGTCTGTTATGAGGGAGTTGCTGTGTTATAGAGCCTCTGCAGCCTAAAGTTATTGTCAGCCTTTTAGCAATAATAGATAATAAGACTAAAGAGCGACAGCGTCAATGGGCTGAGGATGCTAGTGGTCGCAGGCGGCTTATTTTGAATCCTTTTTTTTTTGTTTGTTTTTTTTCCTTTTGGCGGATCGAAGTTAAGTAAGATAGAATAGCAGTCTTTTGTAACTGCTGACTTCTCCTGTGTTTAGGGTGTCGGATCGTTACATTTACACAGGTCCCCCTGTGCTGCTGTTGCACACTTGATCCAACAGCTGCCATGTAACGTGAGATGAGTTTAAATATTGCAGTGAGCTAGTGTCAGATGTTTCCAGCACAGCATGCATGCATCGAGACAGTGGCATCAGCATAATCTAGGCACTATGTGCATGTAGAATTTGTTGCTTTAGGAACCACTGGAGTATCAAGATGTCAGTGAAAGCCAAGGCAATCTACACGTTTCAAAGTGAAAACAAAGAGGAGATCAGCATCCAGGAGAACGAGGAACTGGTTATCTTCGACGAGAACTCGGTGGACGGCTGGTTCCAGGGGGAGAACAGCCGAGGGGAGAGGGGTCTCTTCCCTGCATCCTATGTGGAAGTTATTCGCACTCGCTCAAACTCTAACTTGACTGACTGCTCCATAAGCCCGGCAGGATCTTTAGGAAATGACTCCTCCTATTTCCCCTCAACCCCAAACACCGCTCTGCATTTGCAGCAGAGTTACTATGACGACGACGACGACGACTGGGACGACTGGGACGACAGATCGACGGTGGTGGATGATGCTGACCACTCTCGGAGCCCTGGGGCCAATGGACATGCCGATCGGAGCCCACTGTCCAACAACCCCAATGTGCACTACCGGGCCAAACCACACATGGAGAGACAGGACAGCATCTCCAGCGCGAGGAAAGGCAGCATGGTGGGCAGGAACTTGAACAGATTTTCCAGCTTTGTCCGCTCGGGGGTGGAAGCGTTTGTGTTGGGGGATGTACCCATGATGGCAAAGATAGCCGAGTCGTACACCATCGACATGGGCCCCTTGGGGGCCAGGTGGAAGGAGAGCCCACAGCCTTTCTCCTGCTCCATTGAAGACCCCACAAAACAGACCAAGTTCAAGGGCATCAAGACGTACATTTCGTACCGTGTCACGCCGAGCCACACGGCTCACCCCGTCTACAGGCGCTACAAGCACTTTGACTGGCTGTACAACCGCTTGCTGCACAAGTTCACTGTGATCTCCGTGCCTCACCTGCCTGAGAAGCAGGCCACGGGGCGATTTGAGGAAGACTTCATCGAGAAGCGTAAAAGACGACTGATACTGTGGATGAACCACATGACCAGTCACCCGGTCCTCTCCCAGTATGAAGGCTTTGAGCACTTCCTGATGTGTGCCGATGACAAACAGTGGAAACTGGGCAAGAGACGGGCGGAGAAGGACGAGATGGTGGGTGCCCATTTCATGCTGACCCTCCAGATCCCTAATGAGCACCAGGACCTTCAGGATGTAGAAGAGCGGATTGACACCTTCAAGGCCTTTGCTAAGAAAATGGATGACAGCGTGATGCAGCTCACACATGTTGCCTCGGAGCTGGTGCGTAAGCACCTGGGTGGGTTCAGGAAGGAGTTCCAGCGGCTGGGAAATTCCTTCCAGTCGATCAGCCAGGCGTTCATGCTGGACCCTCCCCACAGCTCAGAGACCTTCAACAACGCCATCTCCCATACAGGCCGCACCTATGAGAACATTGGAGAGATGTTTGCAGAGCAACCTAAGTATGACCTCTTCCATATGCTGGACAAGCTGTCGCTCTACCAAGGCCTGCTTGCCAACTTCCCCGACATCATTCATCTACAGAAAGGTAAAGTCACCCGTGAGAAATGTCTCTGTTGTCCCGCATGCAGACTGACATTAAAGGGAAAATACAAATGTAGTGAAGAATGTTGATGATGATGATTACATCCCCAATCAGCACAGATGTTTGGATGTATCCTCAGCCTCCCATCCAATTTTTATTATTATTCCTGCAGCTTCATTCATATTTTACCTGTTCAAAGACAGCTCGCTATTTAAATGCAACTCACGTAACATGAGATAGAATAGATCAGAGGAGGCTCTTCAAGGTTCCAGCAGATTAAATGCGCTGACTCAACCACCAATGATTCATTGGACGCTTTTAAAGTGATTTTAAATGACTTGGACAAGGTTCTTCCGGCTGTGGATGTTTTTGACTGTTTAAAAAATTATAAAATATCAAATCATTCTAATTTATTTTTCTTTTATGTGGGTCTTATGTTTGAAAATGTGTTGTCTATGCTGCTACCTGTTTTGGCCAGGACACTCCTGAAAAAGAGATTTTTAATCTCAATGAGTCTTTTTCCTGGTAAAATAAAAAAATAAATAAAATGATACTTTTGTAACAAGTGAAATTCTATATCGGGTTATCCTGCTGGCGCATCCTGCAATTGAGACAAGCAGCAGCTACACCGGGAAAGTGTTGCAAAAGCGTCAGTAACAATTAAGAATAATGCACAAAGTGTTTGACAATCGGAGCAAACGATGCTGATGGTCCGTGATCACATTTTGTTTCTCAATTTGTGCTATTTATTTGGTTTGTTCTGGATGACAGATCAGGTCGGGCTTCGCCTCATCACACACACACACACACACACACACACACACACACACACACACACACACACACACACACACACACACACACACACACACACACACACACACACA
>JAVQJF010118198.1:0-24330 GCA_036023855.1 Gadopsis marmoratus
GGCCCCGTGTCTGCCATGTCAATCCAAGTCTGGGTGGCTACACACACACACACACACACACACACACACACACAGTGACTTTGCTGAATTTTACACATAAACACCATCAGAACTTCGTCAGACTCGATCAAACGGCCTCAACCTGCACACTGCGTTTGCTGCTGGTAGCAGGCAGTTTCAAATACAGCTGTTGTTTGTCCCCACACAGCTGTGATCCACCTAAACAGGTGTTGTCACTTACCTGACGTGATTACGCCTCTGGAGGACTGTGTGTGTGTGTGTGTGTGTGTGTGCCAGTATACAGCGTTAGCCTGATCTCCACTACTCAGCCAAACGCTGCTGCATCTTTCGGCGTGGAACAACATGGCACAGCTCGGCCAACAGAAGTCCAATCAGAAGAAAAACTGCGTTGGCGTGCAGAGATGACTGATTGGCCAACTGACCAAAACCTAAAGCTTGTACATCCAGAGTCAGTAAAATAGGAGTTATTTTCAGAAAAAGATTACGGCGTCTTCTCACTTTTGCTCATTATACGGTATTTTCCTGGGTGTAGTGGTTGCTAAGCAACAGCAGCAGCAGTATCAGCAGAGTCTGGTGAAACTACAGATGGGCTGAGTGGGATTTGATTAAAAAATAAAATAAAAAAGAACACATCTTTTATCTTCTCTTGCTCTTAGTTTGTATGTAGTTTTTATTAGCTGAACTTTCCGCTGCATCAGAGTTGAACTAACAATTGAGGCGGCTCGTGTCACTGCGTCGAGCGTTTCTTATATAAAACCAGTTTCAGTGATGTTTTCCTTGTTGTTAGCAGATGAAGCTTCCTCCTGGACATTTTCATCTTCAGTGTTTCAGTCTCACTTTGTTTATTCATGACAGGCTACGTCTCTCAGCGGCTGAGTTCTTGTCGGCTTTAGATTTTTCTGTACTTTGAGCTTCTTTTTTATTCTTCCTTGGTATTCATGGTGGGCTACAAACCAGCATGAAATGTGCATGGCCACTTCTTAGCATGACTCCGCGTTTGAAAGATGGAGGACGCCATCTACTGTACAGAACGCTTCCTTGAATGCACGGCCATGGTTAAATAGACGCCTGTACACAGTGTGTTGCAGTGAGTGCGAGTATAGAGCCAGATGCATAACTGGCGCGTAACCTCTGCAGCTCTGCTCAGAAAGAACAGCGCCCTCTGGCTGTTATATTCTGTAAAGCAGTCCAGCAGACTCGGAGGCTGACCGTAAGTTTTACACGGAATTTGCGCTCTTGTGTGTAACGTTGTATTTTTTGCGGGTTTACACATTTTGCGAAGTGTTTGGCTTCTTTTTTTCTTTAAGCAAGGCACTACATCCATAACTAGGCACCCTGCACTTCCAAAATAAGACAGGATCCTTATTTTAATGTCAAAAATGAAAACCCATCCATTTACCCAGACCAAACACTTGATCACGGCCCACATCCAGAGAGAGACGGACTCATGCTGGGTGCCCTTTCTGCTTACTGCCCTCTCCGTGCATGGGACACAAACGTCCCCCCCCCGGAGACTGAGCGCCCTACATTCTACCATCAAACCCCACTGTTACATAAAACAGCCACCGCCACACAAGCCGGCTTGCTGCTTGTTGCTAGGCAACAAGCCCCGGAGCCCCATCGTCGAGTCTCGCTGGGCCGCGGCTGTACCTGAAAGTGCTCAGATGGGTCAGTGAGGACAAAAGCACAGAGACAAACTGGGCAAACGGAGAGGGACAGAGCGAGCATTAGACCATGTCCCTGGGACTGTGTAGGTCTGCACGCAGCATAACGTTTATAATGAGGCTTGTTAGAAAGGAAGAGGATCTGCGGGGAGGAACAAAAAGGCAGGGACGGGTTTCTGCCAGACGAGACAGCAGCTGTGTGTCTGCGCAGACAGAAGATAAGTGAGACGTTACAGAAAATGGATGGATGAACAGCATTCACAAAAGAAAAGGGCATTCCCTCATTTGGTTGATTTGATGATGGTGGTGCAACATCTTCCATGCAGGTGTTCAGTTGGGATGAGATCTGACTGTAAAAGGCCTCGGCGCATGATTCCCGTCATTTTTCACCCATGAAGCATTCAGTTGCTGTATTCACTCATGTCTTGCTGTTCTCTTCCTTTAGCGTGCCCCCATCTGCACTCGTCACGTTGGGCGTAACAGGAAAAGCACAAGGCACAGGTAGCAGGAGGCAGCATCTGAGTTCACACAAAGTTATAGGTTACCTTGCTGACTATGAGCTCAGTCTCACCCGCTGATGTTAATAGTAACTTCTCACTTATTTTTATTTCTTTTTTAAAATCTCCTTGACAACTCTGAGCGTTATTGCTTTTCTTTTTCGATCGGCGAGGCTGAACGTTTCAAATTTCATCTAGACGGCGTCATTTCAGCGCAGACTGATGAGACCTGAGCGTTCAGAGTTCGTGTCCTTCCTCGCAGACTTCGGGCATCTGGAGTTCACATTAAGATTCAGTATCAGCCTTCGGAGCCAATCGTTCTGTGTACACGAGGCGGGGAGGATATAGAGTTTGGTCACGCTGCTTACTAGTTTTTAAATTTGAAATGTTTTTAAATTGTGCAGATGTTTTTGACTACATACTGCCAAATGTGAGAATACATAGAAATATGAAATATTCACTGATTTGATGAATGACAATGCTGAGGTTACACACTGCTGTGAGGTTTGACAGTCCATCGCCACATCTGGATCCATAACAGGAAGGAAGGTGGTCAGGACCTGCCGGCGTTGACGTAACAGGGGTAGGTAAGTAGGAAGGAAGGAACAAAGGACAAAAGCTCCTTGTGTCAGCGTTTATAGGTTACAGCAGTATGAAGTTCTCCGTTAAGATAGCAGCAGTCCACGCAAGGTGCAGGCTTGAAGTGGTGCACTGTCGATTATTATTGACATCACACATTTATACCTCCTTTTTTGAAATTTAGAAAAGTGTCACAGCAGCTGTGCTGTCGTGTCTGCGAGAGCGAGATGAATTTGAACGAGCTTCAGCTTGACTTGAACTAAATATGGAATCGGCTGCAGTGTATATTGTGCCGTCATAGAAGGGAGACACGTCCCCTCTCGATGGATGCTACAGAGCATCATGGCGGCGGGGGTTAGGACTACAATGCCCACGGACAGCCGGGCGGCCATGTCACGGTCGGTTGCCCAGCTGAGTCCGATGAACTGATTGCCGAGAGGAACGGACATGTGAGGGAACCACTGCAGCAACCGGACTGGATCACGAACTGAAAGCCTGTTTGGTTTCCTTTGATGCTCTGAGTTAAACTACGTTGGCAAAGACTGACTCTGAAATGTAGTACATCTAAGTTGAAAGCCTTTGTGTAAAGACAACTCCGTTCCAGTAAGAATGATTTAAAATAAATAAAAATAAAACATAACTCGTGTCAAGGTGCTGATCATAAAATAAGTAAATGAAAAATGTAGTACAATAAAACCTAATTAAAAGCTTGAGCAAACAAATGTGTTTTTAGTCTGCTTTTAAAAAGAAAGCAGACCTGAGCACCCGAGGAAGAGAATTCCATAAAGTTGGACCGTGATGACTGAAGGCACCATCGGCAGCTTTACAATGAGGAGGCCTTCACTGGGTCATCTGAGGGACCTGCTTGGTGGAACCTGCTGTGGCGTCTGCAGTTCTGGACCCGAGCGCAGACAGACGCACAGGGCAGGTAGCGGACGGAGAACTGGCCGAGGAGGACGGATGGAAAGATGGAGGCAGGCAGGAATAATCCGGGAGACGCGAGAACACGGTTAACCTTGGTACAAATCACACAGCAGCTGAAACACGCAAGCAAACACGACCACTGGAGCTCGGCCTGCGCCGCAAACCGCCGCTGTGGCCGAAGCAACGATGTGAGCGACCGGAGGGCCGGCGTGGACACGCTGCAGGCGGCTGGAGTCGATGGAAGGCAGGCGCGTCACACGTGAGGCGAAACGGTAACGTTTCTCCGGCAGATAATTAACCGGCGATGTTTGGGAGAACCCAGAATGTCCTCTGGAGACAAAGTATTTCCTATCGTGCTGCAGGAGCGAGCGATTACTCATCCCGACGGCTCCAAGAGTCTTCTGTGTTCCGAAAATAGCCGTGACCTGGATGTCTGCTAACGAGCACGCGGGCCAGACGACAGCGTTGCAGACACTTTGTTCAAAAGACAACGACCAAAGCAAAAGTGTTGCAAAGTGGACCACTGTTTTTCCTTTTTGTTACCTTGTGCTGTTCCGCTGTTTTTATCGGAGTGGAACTGAAGTTTTGCTGTGGGACGTCGTCGTTTCACAGGAAGTAAAGCGGGACGAACCGGGATGCAGCGTTTTAGTGTTTAATATCGAGCGTGCGTGGTGATGAGCTGGGTCAGGATGCCATTTGTTTCACACTCCGCTTTCTGCTTTTGGACGAATTAGAAATCGAGCAGAAACCTCTGATTCGGGCCGTTTTTTGAGCTGCAGTGCGAACAACATATTCTGCAGAGGTTCTCTTTAGGAGTTAAGATTTGACACCTTCTCTTTACTGTAAGAGGTTCACCTGCAGCCACTTTGTCTCTGTTCTTACTCCTCCTCTGACAGACAAAAACAACACAGCACACCTTGTTAATTTCACACCAAAAATAACCTCCGCTTCAGATTCCCTGACAGCCTGCCATCTCGACTTGAAAAGCGCTGGAAATAGTTTGACTTTATATGAATTTCCGTCACTTCTCAGCCTTATAAACCTCTTGAACAGAAGCAGTCGGAGACGGGTGGCGCCCTCCGTCCCCGGAGAGACACTCGAGGGACAATTTGTGAATCTAGGACAGTCGATAGAACGCCGGATGACTGACGCTGGCAATTGTACGGCAATCTGCTGTAATCACTGAGCTTAACTATCTATAATTCAGGAGAGCGAGGGCCTCAGAGGACAGGCAGACGTTCTGTAAAGCAGGAAATAATTCATCAGATGCCTCCGTCCTGCTCGACGGGGCTCTGAACGCAGCGTACGGCAACAGAAAAGGCCCATTATGCGTCATGGTGGAATTAGAAAGCTGTATTTTGCGTTCCTCCGTACGTATGAGTGCGTTCACACTGCCAACATGCAGCTCTGAACTCATAACGCTGCACGCTCCTCAGCCTCGACTGTCGCCATCTTGGCTACGTAGCGGAAGGGGAAGGACCGCCAACCTGTGAAGATGGCGGCCGCGGTTTGCGATTGTTACTGCGAATGCCGCGCTAAAACAAAAGCACGATCATTTTTATTCTTTTAAAAAAAAAAAAACTGAACTGAATTCAAGTGAGGACAACGAAGAGGAAGTGCTCAAATGTTACGATCGTCATTTCCGGCCGCGTTTGTTTTTGAGACAATGCTATCGTGTCAGAATCTGAGCAAGTAAGTACACAGTGTGGTAACAGAAGTGTCTGAATTGAGACAGAGCATTATAATATTGTAGTATTTATAGTATTTATTGTCTTCTCAGATGCATATATCACCAGTGCAGTGACTTGCTCAAGGACACGTCAATGGATAGGAAATGTAATCCAGAAGTATTTGGATAATTTAATCTTTTCAGTAATTTTTCTAGATTTTTGAGTGTTTTTCAGTTTTTCAACAAGCCATTTGAAGGCATCGCTGTGGACATTGTGGTCTTTCTCTTAATTTAACCGAGTTGTTTGAGTTTTCGTGAGTCACATGTTTGTTCCCGTCTGTTGGTGGGTGTGTCTTTTGTCTGGGGGTTGGACTCCAGGTTCCTGCTCCCGCCAATTATCCTGCGCAGCTGTCGCTCAAATAGCATTTCATAAACCCAGCATCTGTTATCGTCACTCTCGGCTCCCGTCAAATAGAACGTGACGTGCAACTTGTGCAACATTACAATGGGAAATTATGTTTTGGATTTAACCCTGCTTTGGGAAAGATACATCCAGGGGTTTTCAATGGTTTTTACCAGAGGCTGTATGTATAGACGTCTCCACTTCCTCCCGCTGTACTTAAATGAAAATATCCCGGATAAGGGAGCTGCCACGTTGTGCTGGTGACGTCATTTGGAGCCAGAGTCTGCAGCAGTAGCCATCCATGTCGAGGTCCCGCCCACACACCTGCCCAAACCAATCACAGCACATCAAAAGTTGTCAACCATGACATCACACTCACTACCTAAAATGACAGAGACCCTCTTTTCCAACATTTTATTTGACTTTACTTTGACTTAATTTTTTTATTTGGCTCCATCCGCTAACCTGGAGGGGGGGCGGGGTTTATGACCTATACTGCAGCCCGCCAGCAGGGGGCGATCGTCCATCTTTGTGTACAGTCTATGGTTTATGGTCATTTCCTAGATGCAGTGGTAGAGACTGCTTTTCCAGCTTTTTTCCGTCTCCTCTGCAGAATAAAAAACCTCATCTGCTAACACACACACACACACACACACACATACACACATGTGTGCACACACACAGTCACCCTGCACCCCCAACATGCCAGTGGTCGCCATGGCAACTCCGTTCCCCACATCCCTGCCTCTCCCGTTGATTCCTCCTCCTCTTCGTCCTTCATGTCTGACAGAAAATCCATACGAGGGAGGGAAAGGAGAGAAACACAGTCACTTTTCTCCCTGTTTGTCGCCGTCGTGGTGTCTGGACGCTGCGAGTCGATCAGTTCGATGCACTGATTTATTCATTCGTGACGTCTATCTTTAGAGTGTTACAGTGTCCAACTTTTAACAGCTTCAAATTGATGGGACATCATTAGACAAGGTAGACATTCTGTGTTTGTCTGAAACTGACTTGTGGGCGTATACTCTTTCCCGTGGGCGTGGTCAGCAGCGAGGTTGACCAACAGGAGCGACGGGCGATGGATGAAAACAGGTGCAAAAGAAACATGGAGGTGGACACTCTGCTACTGCTGTAGGTTGCGTGTTAGCATGGTTGGTACCTGACGGCTCTCATCGTGTTCACCCAGCCGTCATCGTACAAAGCAGCTTCATGGACGCCACCTGCTGAGCGCTAAATAGTCCAAAATAATCCAAAATAAAGGAGTGTATGTAGCATGAGAGGTAAATATGTCGAGGGTAGGTGCTTTGACTTTGACACCTCTTGTAAAGAAAATCACCTAAAATCACCTAATGCAGCAGTTCAGTTGTGCAGAGAGTCCCGACATCACATCCTGTCTGCCGCTGGTCCACCAGCTGGATCCAAATGTCCGGACACTTGAAGACTTGGAGGAACATGCTCACTAAGTCCACAATTATGTCCATAAGGGGGCAGATGTGGGCAGACCTTTAGGGCGTTTTTAAATCGAACCCGTTTGGATCAATTAAAACAAACCCTGGTGCGTTTAGACCCACGTTCTGTCCTTTCCCGACTACATAACTTAACTTTAGAAGCTGAAACTGTCCTGATCTTGGCAAATTAAGTTTTAGAAGTAGGTTCAGGAACAAAGACCACACACTGAACCACATCACACTTCCTCACAAAAGGAGTTCTTTTTTTTCTCTCTCTCTCATTTCAACACAGGAACCACCGAGTAGTTCTAGTAAGAACGAATAATCGGAGAGGCGTCTCCTCCACTCAGTCTCGACCACCAACAACGCCAGTTCATCATCATGCTCCTCCCCCATCCATCCATCCATGACACTGATTTCTGCCCCCATCCCTTCATCCCCCCTCCAGGCACTTGGTCCATCCCTCCTACGTCACCTTGGCTCTGATCCATTCATGATACATAATAAACCTTTTGAAATCTATACATCTTTGCTGGCGTGGTCTTTGTTAGTGAAACAACAATGATGTATTAATGTGGTTTCAATCAAGGTGCCACCTCTCTTTTTTACTAAAAGCAGACTTTCTACATGCTTAATCAATCAAAATTCATACTGTAACTTATTTTATTATGTTGCTCAAATGTTTCACATAATCTCTTGACAGGAGACTATTTATTGTCCAGTGTCAGAAAACATTTACTACTGAGCAGCTTCTGCCATCTGGTGGCCAAATGTCCACACTGCAATAGGTTTGTGTCAACTCAGCGAGCTCTCCTCTTCTGTTTTTAGACCTGTACCTGCACCTGTAGTTTTCTGTCTGTTATTTCCAGTGGTGGAATAAGTATTCAGACCTGTAAAGAATGTTTTTCTACATCAGCTCTCACACAGAGTAATACATCAAATACGGGATTAGGATACACGTCCGAATAGCGAGAATAAACATGACTTTACAGTGTTTTAGTCTGGATGCCAACATGTTTAAATTAAATTATGCCAACAAGAAAATGTTGGAGGCTAACATCAAAGGTCATTTTGCTCTCATTCATGCATGAAGATTAGTTTCCTGCAGCTTCCTTCTACGAAGCGTCTTTGTCCTGTTGGCTGTGCTGATGTTCAGAAGGGATGAAGTCAATTTAGGGAAACACTCCAGAACACAGAGACTTGGAATCAAATCCCAGCAAAGGAAATGTGATGGAATTAGCAGCGCAAGAAAAAAACACCTACTGCAGCACAAAAAGCTGAAGTTGAACAGTTTCCCCCCCATGAGCCCTTCAGTGCCGATCAGATACTCTGTGATCAGTGTTTTCTCCTCGTTTTAAAACCAGATTCACATTTAAGCCAAACTTCAGATCTATAATTGAACATTTGCTTTCAAGACATGGTGTCTCTTTTGAGTAAAGACTTTTTTTTTTATTATTTGTATTGACTTTTCTTCGTATTTGTGTTGTCTCTCTGTTGGCAGACCTGTCTCGAGGTCATTGAAAGCACCTGATGGCTGTTGCCTGTGACCTTTCTTTTTCACCATGCCTGCTGCACAGAACTTCATGCCATAAAATGAGAAAAAGACCACCCAGACTGTTTCAGCGCTCAATTAAGCAGTTTTCATTGTTTAAAAAAGCTACATGGCCAACTTTGGAAATTCACTCAGCAGTTAATGTTTGTTTCCACTCATATTGTGAGTCATTGAGTTTATTTTCACTCCTAAAGAAACTACTCAGCAGCCTCATTAAAATTTCAGTTTTAACACTTAGTTTTATACGATGCGCTGAAAGAGGCTCCGGGCTTCTCAGGGATCCTTTGATTTCTCTAACGTGGCTTTTGAATCAGACAAACGTCCTGAAGTGAAAAATAGGTTTTTGTGGAAAGTGAAGGTGTAACTGTTTAGCCACCTGAAACGTTAGTTTTTGGTTTCGTGTCCATGCGGCAGCTGATATTCAAGCTGGAAACACTGACACTAAACTTCACTGTCCCTGAAATAAGAAGACATCTTCATTAAAACATACTTTCATTACAAAACAAAGCTTGACCTAAATCAGTTGTTATGAAAGTCATTTATAAAGACTGACACCGCCGTGATAAGTGTGTCTGTTGGTGCAGTGTTTTGGGGAGTTTTTTGTGTGTTTTTCAACCTTTGGGCGCTAACGTTGGTGCTAACTTGGCTTGTAGTAAAGTGCAACTGATATCTGGAATCACGTGACAAGGTTTTCAGAAGTTACCACGTGGCCCTCTGGTCTCTGTTTGGTAAAGAGGTCCGGTGTCCACAGGCGGCGACAGATCTGCTTCCCGATTCTCTGTGACGTCAGGAGCATCTCAACGCTGACAGGATCGCGCCTCACGCTTGGCGCCTCACGCTTCGCTCAAGTTGGAACGTTTCAACTCCCGCGGAGGCGAATTCACGTCGCCTGCGTTGACTTTGTATGTAATCCTGCTTCGGGTTTTGGTCTGAACACACCTTCAGACCAGTCCTGCATCACGTTTGTCCAGTTTGCACAGTAAATGAGATTTCACACGTTCACATAAACTTGTTAGAATTCTGCTGATGACTGTGGTCTGTATCCTCTATCACAGTATCACCGAGTCGTGCCTTTCTGTTTCGTTACACATCGTTTCACGACCACAGGAATTATTATTATGTCACTATTAGACTGACTGCATCATACAATGGGGACGTTTCACTTTGTCTTTCTGGTTTAGGCCAAAGTTTAAAAGTTTTCAGTTCCACTATACTTGTATGTGTTACTTGCTCTTGTATTCAATTTTGTGGATTATATTCAACTTTATTCACTGTATGTTTATTTGCTGGATTTTATTAAATTGCGGTGCAGATTGGTTTTAATTCAGTTTGTCCTTTTGTAAAGCACGTGTGCTATCGGTGCTATATGAATAAGGTCAAAATGAGTCTGAAATGATCTGAAATGCTCATTATCATTACGTTGTCTGAGTGTACATTACAGAAATCCTGCAAACTGTTAAAATTGCCTTTATCCCGAAATATGGTATATATTGTGTTAAAAATCCCATGATCAGAGCTTACCTGATGCTTCTTCCCAAAACAACCACGAGTTGTGTGTAAATGTGACAAAATAAAGTCAAGCAGACACAAGGTTTATATAAAAAATTAGACCCCTTTTTTATTGTGTTCTCATATATAAAAGAAATACAAAAAAGAAACATCGACACCGGGCGAGGGTCAGAGCGGGACGGGGGTTTCTGGGTTTCTGGGTTTTGGGTTTTGGGTGGGGGCGGGTCGGTGGCCAGGCGACATAAAAAGGGGAAGTGGAAACGACAGAAGGAACGTCAGACAGTCCGAGGGGATCAGTCGGACAGACATCGAACAGATGAGGGTGAACGCAGAACGCAGCGGTCCCGTCCAGTCCCTCCCTCCCTCCCTACCCCACCAACCACCACCTCTTTCTCCACCTCCACCTTCTCCTTCAGGAACAAGGTGGAGTTTCAGTTCCACAAGCATTCATCCAAAGCAGAGCTGTTTCAGTTGGCAGGGATAACCTCATTGGTTGAGTTCAACCTGAGCGGGAGGAGCCAGGGAATCCTGTTCAGACCACATCTGGGTGAAAAGAAACGTGTCTTCGTTCCTTCCTACAGGACATTCCTGATGTTGAAGGGTCGGCAAGATAGCTTACTAGGTTACCTGCAAATTGAAGGTTTGAACGCGTGAGCTCAGCTAGGCTAACCCGCTAATCACCTTCATAATGTGAGAGTTTATGCTCAGGTTGTAGCCTGTAAACAAAGTTCCTGTTTACATTCAGTGTTGCTCACCAGACCACTAGCGTGCTTGCCGTGTTTGCTTCCTTACAAAACATCCGGAAAGTTGATTTTCCTCAAGTTTGAAACCCGCCTTGCTTACGTCCAGGGACATTAAGATGTCCAGTCTTCTTCTTCTTCGCCCTTGTTGCAGCATTGCTGACTTTATTGGTGTGTTACTGCAACCTGTAGGTGAGTGGAACAGTGTGACACCACTGGCAGGACTGTGCATGGCCTCGCATCGCTCAGGGGCCTGATTCGGATTTGCAACACGAGATAACTTCCTCTTGCGTCGATATTTGAGGTCTCGCTAATCGCAACCAACATCACACTACAGGTTCCACAGTTTCATCTGCCACGCAGACACCATTTGATATCTGTGTTCTCACAAGCTGCTCTTGTGGACTGGGCCCAAAATCTTAGGGTTTTGGGAGTTGTGCACATACGCTATAAGCCCCTGCAACCCAGAACACCTTTCTCTGTGTAGCCCTGCAGCGACCAATATCTCAGCAGGATCCAAGCATTAGGGTCAGAAGTTTTAAAAGGGTTTGTTGAAGCCTAATAATGGATTCCATTGTGCCCGAGCAAGTGGTGACGAATGTGTTCGTCCCGTTGACGCCGCTGTCAGTCGCCAGTCTCATCCGCACTTGGAATGTATTGCGGCTCTGGCACAGGAACATGACATCCCTCTGATGAATCCTGCCTACAAAGCTCTGACTGATGTCGTAATGTTCTGCACCTGCACCCACTGAGGTTTAACTCAACCACTGGCATCGTCCTGGCCTGAAGAGCAGCTCTGCGTCTGCGAGATCTGAGTGGAACTAAAACTCCGGTCTGCTCTTCAGGACAGTTCGGTCTTATCAGCTGCTTCGGTGTGATGCCCCCCTCCCACCTCGGAGACACCGGGCGCTAACAACGTCCTCCGGTTGTAGTGGTGGTGGCCCTTCATGATGCCAGAGTTGTTGTTCTCGTTGAGGATCTGCTTCTGCTTCTGCCTGTTGAGCGACTGCACCAGGCCGAGCACCACGGCCGCCAGCGAGTACTGGCCGGTGATTTTGCGCGGCTGCAGGATGAGCGGGTTGGGCTGCACCCGGCCCAGCAAAAAGTGTGTTCGGATCTTGCCCTCCTGCTCGCTGATGCCCTTCACGTAGATCTCGCCGCGGTACTCGAAGGCGAAGCCGCGCTCCTTCAGGATCAGGTAGGTGTCCTCGGGCACCTGGATCTTGCCGCTGACCCCCGTGCTGTCCATCCGGCTGGCCAGGTTCACCGTCTTCCCCCAGATGTCGTACTGAGGCTTCTTGGCACCGATCACACCGGCCACCACCGATCCGTGGGCCATTCCTGCCAAAGACACACAGAGATGGGGGGGTGCTCAATCCTCCTACACCCTTGATTTCAAATTTAAGAAGATTAATTTATTTTGTATATTGTAATTTTCTTTACAAATGTGTCATTCATTTCTCGTTTGCACACATCAAAACTCAGCTCACAGTTCAAAGACTGGTGTTGGACCCAATATGGAATTAGGATCTTTAAGTGCCCAAATGATGAACTGCAGCATAAATCAGCTAGAAGAATTGACATATTTTTAAATGTGCTGATTAAGATAAGCTTTATCTTAAGCTTTAGACACGACAAGAGTATCATGACGGCCGTAATTTGAAATAAATCTAAACAAAGCCATGAAATAATATGGCATCTAAGAACAGAGGGGGTCCTATACAGTACAGATCGTGAAGACCCTCGAGGCAGATTTGTGATATTATTCATATATTGTGAATAAAAGTGACTTGACTGAAAAAAGAACGTGTCCGATTACAGTAGCTCTTACCGATCCTCAGCTCGAAGTTGTTGAAGGAGTGCTTGTTGATCTCCTGGATGCTCTCGTTGAGGGCGATGGCGAAGTCGGCCAACGCGCACAGGTGACCCCATTTGTCTTCGCACTGCTGTGGGAGGCGGAAGAGGACAGAGGGAGAGTGTGAGTCGGCTGAACGTCGGCACCGGCTGCAGGGCAGCGCGTCAACAGATGAAGCTGGAAACGTTTCAGCTGCTTGTGCATCCGTTTCCTCTTCTCCTGCATGTTAGTGACGGCGGTAGACATAGTTGATTGCGAAGACAACATGGAGCAATATTTAACCATTTCCAGGGCAAACTTCCTCCTTCACCTTCTGTGCCCATCACAGTGGATTTAAGTTTATAATGAAGTCACAACAGTCTGATAACGTCCATCTGCAGTGAGTTGATGCTACGTCAATCAGCTGATTCAATCCACTCTTATGCTTCCACCTGAGGTATTTGCAAATTTAGAAATGACTCATTTTCAGATTAACATCAACCCGGAAAATCACCACACGACCGTCCCTCCTCGGTGCTCACAGCGTGCAGGTTAGGAACAAACTGGACTGGATGGAAGTTGAAATGAAAGCTGGAGGGTCTCACCTGCTTTTCAGGCGACAGGCCAGAGACGGCCATGTAGGTGCTGCCGATCGTCTTGATCTTCTCGATGTCCTGGAAACGCTCCTCACCGAGCAACTGTGACGATTGGCAGAGTAGAGATTTTTACGCATCAGTTAAAACCCGAAACGTTTGCTAAGCATCGTCAGCAGGTTGGACTCAGTTACTCTGAAGACACGAGTCCAGAAAACACTTGATCTGTGCCACATGTGTTCCTGCCATTATAACTTATCGATCTTATAAACTAGAAAAGACATAAAACTGATGGTGATGAAGTCATAAAGTAGCCTGACCCCGTCCTAAGATGTTACACATCAAGACATTATTATATATGTTAGTAAGTAAAGTTAGTTAGTAGTAGTTTTGCTGCTCTAACAACCTTCTGCCTGGGGTTCGATTTGGAATCATTTATAGCCACAAAATAAATACCTGTCAGTCTGTGGTTACATGATGTTTTTCCAAGACTGGGAACTTTTTAAAAAACACTTTTGAATTTGATTTTCAGCGTGACCTGCCGTCCAGATCAGCGTCAGCTGGACAACGCTGTGCACACACTTCACTTCCACCTCGGCCACCCGGGAGCACAGATCAGTTTGTGATGATTCCCTATTTCGACATCCTGTCGAAACTGTCATTCAGACACTTGTAAAAGGACAAACGCGATGATCAATAACGATGGAATCAGTAATTGGATCTAACTGTATTGGTGACGGCAGTGTTTTGGTCATCAGGCTGTAAGAACGTTCTAAAGATTGTGTCCAGTGTTTGATCGAAATGACTGACCTGTATTCACCTTATGGACAGAATAAAGGCTCAGTATAGGACAAAAACAAATGTCCATCTGCTGAAACTGCATCAAGAGAAAACTCCAGGACAATTAAACTAAACTGTTTGGAGCAACGTGATTAACTGCTTTGCTAATCGTCTCCTAACAAGCCCCATTCGGCTCTTATCCTCTGCTTCTGTCGCTCTGCCGTCTGACTCTCTCGTCTCTCTGCAGACGAGTTCCCCGACGGACGAGAGACGTCTGTCGGTGTGTGAAAGTGAGGAGTGTGTCCCGAGGCGGCAGAGAGCTCAGCTGCCGTCCGTCCGTCTCTGCTCTCATTAGGAGACTTCAGTCTGTCCACAGGGGACAGGTGACCAAGATGTCAGGTTGTCCACGGCAGGACGGCTTCACGAGGGAGAACCGTCCAAACCCTCGTTATTCCTCTAGTCTCCCAAACTGGAACGCTACGCTGAACAACAACACAGTGACTCCACTGACTGACTGAGGAGTGTGAGTTTACTGCTCTTTTATTTTTGGTCTGTTACTTTAAAGAACTGAACGTGTTGTTGTCTACGTCTATTGGACAGAAGGATTGTTGATCATTAGCTTTTATAAATGATTCCAAACTGAAGATTCTCCTTTTGTACTCTCCTTGATTTTGTTCTTTTTGGAACAGGAAGTCTTTTAGTTTTTTTGATGACGGTGATGGTGATGACCTAATCACTGTCTTCTTAACTCTTTTTCCTTCGTTGATTGTGAACTAAAGCTCTTGGTGGGGGTTTCATCCTTATGTGCTTTTGTGGTTTGACGTGGGACAAACCAAACATCTTCCATGTCAGGAGAGACACCTGACTGACGCTTAAAAAAAGACAAACTGAAAACTGTCAAATCACCACAAACATCCACCTGCATTCCCCTGAAAATCTTATCTTTCATAACAATACATCCTTTTTACATGATATATGTATCACAGGCTTAGGATTTCAAATGACTTAAAATGTATTTTCCTTTAATAGAAAATCTGTGAGAAACCTTTCTGATAAAGAAAGATGAACGTATCGTCGCTTCCATATCTAACTCCAGTTCTGCCGTTCCAACCACCCCAAAGCTTCCAAACCCTTCAGTAACTCACGAGGGCAATCAAAGCTCAAACCTGGATTCTTCCCAGTAGTGCACTTTATGAAATAAGAGGCCATAGTGTTTTGTACGTTGAGTGTTAAAGAGATAAATGCCTTCTGAGAACCTGCAGACGTGAGCTTTAATGAGTTCTGAAGGAATAAGATGGATGTTTTAATCAAAAATGCAAGACGCTGACGTCGGAGACGGTCCCCCGGCGCGTTTCTAAGTCGGGCTGAAGTAGAAGTGGGCGCACTTCAAAGTCTGCAGTCTCACCTCGTCAAAGTCGGCGATAATTTCGTTGAGGAGCCTCAGGCACTCGACTCCCTGGTTATTCATCTCCGTCTGGGAGTAGAAGTCGGCGAAGCCCGGGATGGACGCGAACATCACGCCCACGGAGTCGTAGGACTGGGAGTACAGCTCCTGTGGGGACACGCGTCACAAACTCTTGATGAAAATGCTAAATAACTTCACAATTTTGAGTTCATATGCAGTTTATTTGAAGTTCAAGAGCACACGTAAAGTAAATAAGTAAGTCCCGCATTCAAAACCTTTACTTGAGTGAAAGTATGTAAGTGTTCGCAGTAAAAGTAGCAGTTGAGGAATTTTTCTGTTGTATCTGCTGTTTCCAGATTAATATTCATGCTGCATTTTACTGCTGTGGATGCTCACGAAACGAGACATTTGTTTCTTTTCATGAGCTCAGGAAACCTGCCCTGTTTTCAGCTTCGTGACGATGCTGTTTTCCAGCAGTTTCGGGGAAGAAGGATTTTCTATAACCCATCATCTGAAAATTAGCACTACTAGATAAAGCTGTCAGCTAACTGTAGCGAAGTAAAACGTACAATATTTGCCTCTGGGGTGTGGTGGAGGGGAAGCAGCACTTGAGCAAATGTACTTAATGAGTTAGTTCCACCTGATTGTTGCTGATTGTGGGCTGATTTCATTTCTTATTCTCATGTCTTCGATTTCAACTTGTGCAAATAAATGACTCGACGTGACTCAGCTGTGATGCTCCCACACACGCAGCAGGCAGCAGAGCATGCTGCGTGCTGCATGCTGCTGCAGGCCAGGCTGCAGCGGCACTACACTGCCTCCACCACCGGGGGGCAATGTTGACCCACGGCGGAGCAGCGCTGCAGGGCCCGTCCACGTGAAACTGCATGTCCTCTCACACTAACGTCACACGCAGTGATTCACCATGTCGTTATGGGAATATTTTAACTACATAATGTCCAACACTTCATCGTAATAATTAACCTCTCTCTCTGGATTCTGCTTGACTTTCGCTGTAATTACACACTTTGATCGGAAATAGGCCTCTGACTTTATTGTGACACCCTTGCTTGTATTATACACACTTAATGAGCTCGGTCACTGTCGAAGTTTCAAACTGAAAGTTGGTAAAAGTGGCCAGTGGTCCTTCGCTGCGCCTTCAGGATCACGTCAGTCAGCGTCACTAAACTCTGAGGTGTTTCTTTCATACCACAACTTTTACTCTTTTACTTTTATTTTCTTGTGCCTTACTTTTTCTACCTGATCCAAAGTGCTTCCTACTATTTCTTCTTACGCTTCCACAATGTTCTAAATTAGCTCCACACTAGAGCTGCAACAATTAGTCCATTCATTAATCAAACACTTGCTGCTTCCAGCTTCTTCAAGAGAGAATTTGCAGCTTTTCTTTGTCCTTTCTGAAAGTGATCAAAGAGCCTTTTGGGTTTTGGACTGAAGCAATCTGAAGACGTCCCTTTGGACTCTGGGAAATTGCATTTTCACAATTAATTAGATAATTTGATTAAACGATTAATAACTGCAAGTGATCGTCAGATTAATTGATAATGTAAGTAATGGTCTGCAGCTCTGCTGTACACTGTGTACACAGTGTACACTGTGTACACTGTGTACAACAGTACACTGCTACAGGATGTATTTAATGTTTGCAGTAACAAGAATAACTCAACGTGAGCCTCGTTTTCTTCATTCAGATCTGAAACAGCGACACAGAACCAACAGGAATCTGTAACAGGTCACCGGATCTAAACCGCCAGCAGCTGAAGTGCCCTTGAGCAAGGCCCTGAAACCACTGCTGCCAGCTGCTCCGAATAAAAGCTTAAAAAAATGAAAACGTCGATATAAATGACTTTCTGTCACCTGATTAATTCCATCAACACCTCTTCAGGGGTGTAGGAGCCTATTAATGACCCAGTGCTCCAGTATCTAAATCACAGAACAATAAACAGCTTCATTAATAATTAACAAGTGATTAGGACCCAACCTACCCTAATGGGTGCATTTTTAATCAGGGCCTTTTTAATTAGGAACAGGCATGGGAGCAGAATGCTATCAGCTCGCCTCTCCTGACATTCATAATTCATCGGCCGCTCGCCCTTTGTTCGGGAGGCGACGGAAGATTGGACGGGTCGATAATGAAGGAGACAGACGAGGACAGACGAGGACAATACAGCGATTTGACTCCGGTGTGTGATAACTGTCCTCGCTGCCCATCAACGCAATCAGTCTTTATCCAGTTGGTAAACGAGAAGGATGCAGCAGGACTAAGTGGGAGGGAAGGAAGGGAGGAAAGAGAGAGACAGAAGGAAGGAAGGAAAGAGAGAAAGAAGGAAGGATGGAAAGAGAGAAGGACAAAGAGAGAGAAGGAAGGAAGGAAGGAGAGAAAGCGAGAGACAGATAGAAGGAAGGCACTTTCTTCTTCTTCTCACCAACAAAAACAAATATTATTTTACTTTATTTTTTGTCCTAACTAATACGAGCTATGGTGAAGGATGACTCATCCCAAAATCATCTCGCCTTTCATTCTTTTTGCTGGATGTGACCCCTCTCTACTATTTCCGTGTAGGTTCAGCTACTTTATGGATACGCTCAGGGAGAGATCAGGGTTAATGAAAAGGGACGGCAGACATGAAATTGCAGGTCTGTGATGGGACCACGACGACCTCCACACCCTTTGTTTCCGCCTGGCTTCGTAAGGGCCACGCTACTTCCTGCGCTGGCGCCGAGCGTGAATGGCGATGTGCGGTATCGTACAATTCGGACGTGATACCCGGTGAACAGAAAGAGAAACTTTGCAAAGTCTGACTCTCTGCAGAGTTTGGGCAGCTGAGTCACTGCTGCGACGGAGAGACACATCAATGTGTTCTCTGCTGCTGACTGACAACATGCTATTAAAATCAAATCAAATGCATGCGACCAAAAAAAGCTCCCCGGCTGACTGAACCGCCCCGCCACTTCCCCCTTCTCTCTGTGCAGTTGTTTGAAAAGCAATTACGGAGCCTTTTCCGTTCTTCGCAGGCTGGAACACCGAGGCTCAGCGAACGACTTGTAACGAACGTGGGGGGGCTAGTTTTGGTGATGGTCTGCAGCGAAAAATGAGGTGAAACGTGCAGATGTTTGAGTGGAGGGCTGCGTACAGCAACCGAAAACGTCCACAAAGTGGGGGAGACGATGAGGTCCGGGGAGCGCCTTGCCCTCCGATCAACATGTTGTACATCACATTAGACGCCGACGACACCGTGGTATTTCGCGTCATGCCTCTTTAGCTTGCAGAACGCCGGCCTTCCATTGATTTCCTGCCTTCCAAACTGGTTTAAGTTGCTATCTGTCATCTTGAAAATGAACTTTGTCACACGATTACTTAGTTGGAGACATTGCTTGTTGTCCCTGTGAGGGAAAAAACTTCTAATGTGCACCCGGAGTTTGTGCAGACCTCGTTGTCCCGGTCCTTCTCCAGGAAGTGGCGTGCCACGTGGCTGGGCAGGATGTTCCTCAGCATGTTCTCGTTGTGTTCTCGCAGCTCCTTCATCTCGTTGATCTCCTCTTTGGCCTGGACGCGCCACAGGAAGTCCAGCCGGGCCGTGTACTCCAACTATAGACGGACGGATCACATAAAATGACAAAAGCAAAGTTATTATACTGTCACAACCGCTCCGCACATGATCAGCGCCTCCTACGTCTCCGTGCGACTCTGTTGAGAATAACAGGCCATCGTCCACGGACACCAGAGGCTAAATAAAAAAATCCGTTAACGGTTGGATCAATTAGAGAGAGTGCGATCAATCTGGAGTGCAGCAGAAGCATTCTAATGGGCTTTTCTGAATGCACAATTAATACAATGTCATTTGAATACATTACACCCAAACAAAAGTTGTTACCATTTAGTTTGTACTTGTAGGAGAGAGGCGTGAGGGAGGGGTCCGTGATATTGGAAATTAATTTTTGAGTGCAGGCCGATAAGCCTGTGAGGATTTAGGCGTCTCTCTGTGGCGGAAGCGGTTTCGTGATTAATCCTGGTACGAATTAGTCTCTTAATCAAATGAGCGAGTGCAAAAACTTCAATCTCATTCTCCGTTTTTTCTAATTGAGAATGCAAAGCCTGCAGGGCCGGTTTGGCGGCGGGATAATGAGATGGTGGCCGGTGAAATGACGGGCTGCTCGGGCGTTAACCAACATGACCTCCGCAGCACACTGGGATTCTAAATGGCTTCTATTAACTCACCACGAGTGACTTAATAGAAGTGAGTTAGTAGACGTCCCCCATGTTCAGCTGTATGTTCTGATCCGACAGGGTTAGAATATGAGGATATATGATAATATATGATATATATTAAACACAGAGCAGATTTAGGGAAAAAACTTAAGTCTGGTAAAAGTGTAAAAGAGCAATTAAGAACTCACTTCACTACACTATCTGAGCGAAATATGTTGTACATTTTGCTCCACTAGACATTAAGAAACACTGACACTTAAAGTTATTAAGCTCTTCTTTTAAAAGGCCTTCTTTTTCGCATCAACACAAGTTCCAAACGCTCGATGGTCACATGACTCACATGGACTTCAGATAGATTCTCTCTCTACATGGTTCTTGGTTGGAGACGCTGAAAGAAGGATGTGGCTTTTTATATATGAACTTCATGACGTAGACAGGTCCCAACCGGTCGACTATCAGCATTGGCCTCGCAGGTTCGTGGCTGATTTGAAACCAGGGTCTATGCAGGAATCCTGGAGTTAAATTCCAGACCTTCTAAGACCGTTTCAACATATTTTCAGGCTGCAACGCCACAAGTTGCAACTGGTTATCAGCATCACACCTTGACTTACATTCACAGAACTATACCAGTACATTTATTTTGATTGCAAATCAGTCTTAGTTTGGCCTAATTCAGATCAGCCAGGAGGGAAAAAGACTAATAAAGTAGTGACTAACACAAAGGCAATGTTTATTAAAAGTAATAATAGTCACATACTCTCTCTCACTCACATTAACAAAACATTTTCATTAACAAACATTTCCTCTTGGCCTAAGAAATACAACATTGGCCATAAATGATATTATATGGCCTATTTTGTTGCTTAGGTATGACGACATGTTATTACATGATTTGATTTCTTCTTATTCTACTGCCCCAGTTAGGTAATGATATCGACTCGTCTGCAACAGAAAAGTGGGGGTTAACACTAACCCTAATCATTTCAAAATAAGAGCCCTGTCTGCAGCTTTGTGTGCTTGATAACGTAATTACTGCTCTGACAGGAAGCAGCGTTCGTGAAGAACAACCTCATCTGGCTTCAGCGCTCCGTTGCCGTCACTTTATTATGTAAAAGGAATGCGGCTCGGCTTCCTCTGCTGCTTCTAAAGAAACAAAAATCGATGTCATGCGGCGGGAATACGTATGAAAGTCACCATGGTTAAATGCACTATAATACAGTTGGAAGATTGTTGTCAGGCTCACATAATAACGGAATGTAAACTGTGGGTTATTGTGACGACATCACAAACACAACATTTAGCATTTAACAAGCGCCGAACGAGAGCTTGAATGAGATCCTTGTAATGAAAAAAGCCAGAGAAGACGAATAAGAGTGAAGCGTCTCCTCCGTCTTTCTGCTCTATTCGGCTCATCACGCGATAAAAACCACTTAAACGTCTCTTCTCCTGCTAACTGCTGCTTTTACACCCTCAGCAAGAGACAAACGGTGCTGTGAGATCTCAGCTACAAAAGGACTGAAAGGCCTTGTTCTCGTTCCAGAATCCAAATGATGAAGCGGCTTCATTATTCCATTATGCAGTTTGGTGACGCGTTACCTCTGTTGTACCTCATCAGTACATGTTTCCGTCGAATCTTTGCTCCAAGCAGCAAACTCACTCCCCTCTAAAAGTGGGAGATTTGTGATTACCGTTAGTCGATTTCAGGAGGCTGTAGCCCGCTGCAGCACGAGGCGGAGTGGCTGCATTTCTTAACTGTTGCAAATGTTGTTTCACTTTATTTTGGACCTAGCAGATCAATACCCAATTAAGTCTTATTTCTAAGAATCTCTTGCCATGTCAGCTTCACCAAGGTTCGGCCACTTGGCCCAAATCTGTATGCTTTCGGCTCAAGTAGCCGGAAGAAATCAAAGCCTGCCTTTTTAAAAGTTCTAATTCTTAACATTTCTCTGCTGGTTTGGTGACACATTACGTTGACACAAAACACATCTGGGTGGAGTAACAGTGTGAAGTCAACTGCACCTGCTGTGAGCAATACAAAGGAACAGTGCTCCTCTGTTCTGGTACCAATTTAGACCGTTTGGAACATTTTGCAGAAAAGACAATTACAGAGTTCACACTGTGTGTTTTAAACCTGGCACACCAAACTATTAACACTGCACCAAAAAGGAAAGCTGGATCACATTTTGCACACGTCTCTCTTCTCCCATGGCCTGATGAGTCTCACACAAACAGCCTTTCCCAGCACCTCACGCTGCGAGCCGTCATTGTCTCTGCTAGAATTGACCCCGGGAAAATCAATATGCCACTGGATGACTTCAAATGCGGCTGCGTTCGACATTTATGGGGCTACAAAAGGAGCTTCAATTACGGCCGTCTGGGCTCCATCTCTGAACCGACGCCGAGCCGCTGAACTGCATGATCAAAGGTTGCCATAGAGAGCGCATGAAAGCAACGTGGCGATACCAGCTTCCTGCCGCCCGCCGACTCTGACTGCATCTTTATGAAAATGGCTCGTACAACGCATCAGATGTGTAAATGAAGTGGGTTGTTTCTGGTTTTCTTTGCGTGTCGCTCAGGTCAGATTTGCACAGGAACAGCACCTGACAGGATGCTTTTCTCTGGTATTGCGGCTACGATGCTCCTGCTGGGTAGTAAAGAGCTGGTTCCGAATCCCAATCTCAATCATTTGAACTCCCTTCGTCAGCAGAAAGTCAGTACTTACTGCTTGGGTTCACCAAGTCAAGTCTAATGATTTTGCCTTCAAGTGTAGTTTCCATCAGACAGATTAGTTGAAGAACAGTAAAGCTGTCCTTTTGCTCTTATGGTGGTGATTATCTGGATTGCGTTTTTTTTTTATCTAACTGCGCCGACGGTGAGAGCGTCTCACCTGCTGGCCGTGGTAAAACACAGCGAGGAGGAACATGGCCATCAGGAGCAAAGACGTCTCTTTGGTCCCCAGGAAGTTTCTGCGGGAGCAAAAAAAGAGGAGGAGGTTTGATCATTTGATGCTCATTATATTTCACTGATGCAAAGCGAACAATAACAAGGAAAAAGTCTCTCCATGTGACACAAATGTACTCTGTTGCTTTTAATTTTCCTTATTTTTTTATCAATCAAGGACATATGAACAATTATCTAATTGTAAATGTTAACCAGTGTTCTCTCGTAATATAACCTGTATTTATGACGCACCAGCTGAACGCTACATCACAAAAAATTAAATCCTACAGCAGCAAGGTGTGGAAACAAAACCAAGTGCCTCATGCAGAATCTCTGGCTGATCTGAGGCTCGCTGAGGATTAACAGCTCAGAGAAATGTAGATATGCTGCTTTCATAGAGAGTCAGACTCCCACAACACACCGCTTCACAAGGTCGACGGGGTCGGAGGTGACCAAAGAAAGAAGGACATACGTGGATATGGAATGCAGTCTTCAATGAGTTAAGCTCGTGAGATATCTTCCTGATCTTTCACAGCAGCTTAATCAGCATCCTGACTTAATGTTTAAAACCTGACAGCAAAATATTATTATTGGGAAAGACTAAAATATACTTTTACCTAAACAAAAATACAACATGCTGTCAGTGTCGTATTAACTCTACTTTGCGATGGCAGAAGCTCCAATTAATTCACAGCACATGAATTTCCACACAAATAAACAAAATATTACCCTAAATAACTCAAGTGCGGCACATTTTGCAGTGGAAATCAAACAGAGTTCTTTTCATCTTGACATTCTCTCTCTCGTATCCCAGATTTGACTCGGACTCCCATCAGCTCCCTATGGAGCCTGTATGGAAACCTCTGCTTCAACAGGCCTTTCACGGTTACATGCTCAGGATGCCTTCATATGCTGTCACGGTAAAGGTCACCGTGCTATCACTGACAACACCTGTGAGTTTTCTCACACGTGCAACATTTAGATCCAGAATGAGTTAGGGGAGATGAGACGTGAATGTACATTTCTTTACTTAAACTCATTTTCTTTGTTAATACCGTACTTCCTTAAATAAAAACCGGTAGTCAAGTAAAAGCCCAGGACTCCCATATAGGCCCGTGGGAAAAGACAAGAATAACCCTCATGCCAATTAACATAGTATACTTTCATCGCTTTAATTTAATAAACTCAACAACATCATCACGCTACTTTCAACACTGTTGTTCTGGATTACTCATCTAAAGTGTTATTGTCTGATTTCAGTCACTGCAGGCTTGTTTACGTCTCAGCCAAACTGCGTGTTGCAGTAACTTACAAGCACCACAAGATGGCAGCAGCTAAATTTCAAGCGCCGTACGGGAACTCTGCAAGTCAATTCGTTTTCCACAACACATTTCCTGCAAATGTTACACAATAAAAGCCTTGTTAAGAAATGAAGGGTAAAGGTTTCTGTCCACTGAAACGCTAGAAGGCTTTTAATTTGAAACTGATACAGGAATTGTAGAGTAACAGCATGATGCAGTAACTGTAACAGGGCAAACGGGAGC
>JAVQJF010118201.1:0-34421 GCA_036023855.1 Gadopsis marmoratus
TTACGTTCCCCTTTTTTAAAAACCAAACCAAAAGTTTTTTTTTCTCTTACAGCGACGAAGCCGTGCATGTTCGGCTTTGTGACAGGTGAAATATTTATCCAGGGAGAGACGGGGGAAGGAGTCAAAGGCGGCGTATCTTGTTTGAGTCCCCGCGTAGACAAAAGCTATTGAAGAGCTGACAAGCTTGTGCATGGAAAGGCCCAGCGTGGCTCGGAAAAGTGGTTGTAGGCGATTGAAAGTGAGACAAACGGGGAAGAAAAGAAGAGTGTATCTCCGGGCGACTATAGGCTATATGACGCTGTAATCTGGGGTCTTTTTAAAAGCCATCTCTCCCCGTCAGGATGCGGGGGTTTCTCTCACGCTGGGGCAGAGAGCGCGGAGACGGAGCCTTTCAAATCCACTTGACTTCTGCCACGGTGGCTGGCCCCAACTATCTGATAGCCTTTCTCCTTTTACACAGTGGCCTTTATCGCCCGGCTGAATGGAGACAAAGTGCCCTGACCTGACCTGACCTGACCTGACGCAGCCTTCAGGTGCTCGTTACAACACCCTGAACATCATGTTCCACTTTAAAACGCTTTCTTAAAACTGAGTGAAAAGTGGAGCTACACACCCGAACATGGCTGCGGCTGGCGCTCGCCGCTCATGCTGCTGCTCCTTCTTTTGTTTGTTGAACAAATGTTTACCGTCACATCACAGAACCTGAAGTGAAGGCGCCGCTCGTTCACAGCTGGTGCGCTCACAATGATTTGCAACGGGGCGGATGCATCACTTCCTGTTTGTGGTCTGACGTCCACTGCTGTGAGGGATTAAATTAAACCGTTACAACATATTTTTGCTTAATTTCATAGCTGTTGTTTCTTCCTTCTGTTTGCACAGTTCTGCTTGAATTGGCTGCTTGTGATCTGCTTGACTCAAGGACGTCAGCTGAGGACGAGGATCCCTGCAGGACGTTTCCAGCTCTCGCTCACGTTTTGCAAACAGGGTTAAGAACAATAAAAGGCCTTTGAGGGGGCAGAAGCTCCTCGTTAAACGCAGCCAGGCACGGACACTGCAGGACACAAGGTAGATGATTATCAGGTCGCATTTTGTTTGACCTTGAATTGGCCTTGACATTTACGCTTCAGCCCAGGCTGGAAAAGGAGCGGCGCTGCCGGAGAGGTCGGCGAGATCAGCACAGACACATAAAGTGACAGATAACGAGGAAGTGGGGAAACTTAAATGGACTTTTGGGTTTAGAAGCAGCTGCGGCTCTACAGCCTCACTGACCAGCGTTTGGCTACAGACGTAATGATGAAAGATTCGCCACATGAAGTCGCAGCCAAACCACGACTGTTGAGCTGAGTGTGTGTTGACAGTTTCCCCTCAGCGATTATCTCAGGATGGATTTACAAAACGTTAGCATGACATCTTGGTTGCTCCGAGGGTATTATGTTGCAGTCTTTGTGCTCCAACTGCGATGTATATATGTTAGAAAAGTAAAAGACTGACATGATGTGGAGGAGACAGATCTGAGAAAACTGTACGGGAGAAATCACAAGTTAAAAAAAAGGGAAATAAGAAATCAAAGGTTAGATTTTCTTCACAAAAAGGACTTTTGGCAATTTGGACTTGAAGACATAATAATAAAAAGATCAAGTGAAAGGAAGTTAAGAAGCAATGAAAAAACAATAAAACAGAGGTGGAAAGGTAAAAATTAAAGAATAAAACATAGAGTCGCTTTGAAAAAGGACAAAAGAAGAAACTCGTGGATGTTCCACAAACTGTCTGGATTCATGCTTCTTCTCACGCTTTGCATCAAACGCCGCCAAGGTCAACCAGAGCTATTCAGAGTCGGTCAGCATCTCTCTTTTGTTGTTGAGAATTAGCGGCGGTTTGTGAGATATTGTCTTGTTATTGAGTTTTGGGAGACAAAACACTAAACTGGAGAGGGGCGTTATCTCAAGGACATAATGTGTAGACGCACCTCTGCTTTTCTATTAAGGATAAAGTGACATTTTAGGATTTTATTTAACTTTTATATAAACCTCACCAAAATAAAAGCATTTCTGCATCTCATA
This sequence comes from Gadopsis marmoratus, assembly GCA_036023855.1. Lineage (NCBI taxonomy): Eukaryota > Metazoa > Chordata > Actinopteri > Centrarchiformes > Percichthyidae > Gadopsis > Gadopsis marmoratus. The sequence goes on from JAVQJF010118201.1 coordinate 2,061, forward strand.
ACCTGAGTAGCTGCAAACCACCACACAGGCCGGACGCAGCAGAGATCAGATCTCAGATCAGATCAGTGGACGGACCCTTCGTTTGCCCTCACGGTGCGTTTGTGTGTCAGCGTATGCATATGTTGCTGAATCCTGTCCATAGCAGCGGATGTTCGCCGTGTACAGAACAGCTCATGTGTCATGGTTTTTACAAGAACACGCTGCAGCGACACGCAAGTTGAAATGGTCTGGAAAGAGGACAACAACCTCTCGAGTGTCCTGGAACTATAATGAGGCGTCACGTTAATGTCGCCTTAATGTGGGCAAACAAGACATGAAAGAGAGCCATAAAGAATCCAATGAATAGATAATCTATCTCTCTTATGGGACACTTGACAAACGAGGAGTTTAGAAGTTTACTGCACCCAAAACGCCCTCGCTTTTATCGGGTGCCATTGTCCCGACGGCTTCACCTAATGACGGTTAATGTATAGGTCTCTCCAACAACGTATGCTTGAACCTTAAGAATACGATTCACCGCCGAAGCCCCCTGTTGTGGCCTCTTCTGCGGCGTGGAAAGCAGAGGGTTAATCAGCACTAACACACTAATTGGCAGAGACTGTGCTTTTCCCATGACCTCTCCGCACACGTTATTAGCCGTATTGCTCTGGAAGGCAGAATTATCACGTAGGCTGCACAAACAACACAATTAGCACAGTTTGACCAAAATAAATGGCACAGCAGGTCGAGCCGCTGAACCCTGACTCTGTGCTGAGGAATCAACAGAAACCTCGGATGCAGCACGTTACCCAATCAGCTGGTTTGTTGTCAGTTTGGGTTCGTTGCACCTGTGATCGTGACCTGTAACCACACGGATCCTTGACCAAGTATTGACTTAGCGTGAAGGTCAGGAAGGAAAACCAAGTAAGTGTGGTGATACCAAGTGAAGCAGGAGCAGAGGTATCGATACAGATCCTGATCCTGCAGAGGAAAAGCCTTCTGACATCGTTTATGGGGCGAGTGAATCATTGACAGGCTGCTTTTTAATCAAGCAGCACGGCATCAGTTGAAGTTTAAAGTCAGGAGGATCTACTGTCCTGCCGCTCAAACACGGAACAGCAATACGAGTGTGAGCAGCAGGAAAAGGAGACCTCGAACACCTCGCTCCTCATGTACGCCCCCCTCCACCTCCCGAATCGACCCGTCCTAACCACGGCAACTAGAAAGCATGCATAGCTAATGGCTGCGGGGCTGTGTGGAGGCTTTTGTCTGGCCTGCAGGCTCGGAGAGAGGACTTGATTGCGGGGACTTCTTTGGCATCGCACCCGATCCGCTATCCATTTTTCTTTTTCTTTTTGGATGCAAAAGGGCCCGTGGTACAAGACTGACATGCATAATAATAACAATAATAATGAAATGTATTCCCGGGCCGGGCCAGCTAAAATTCATTTTAAAGTGTTTACCCCCGGCAAAACAATGGGCGGTGGTCACGGCTGTTATCTGCTGATTTATTAGAGCGATGGAGAAAGAAAGAACTGGCAGGCATGCAGCAGTGACAGTTTGGTGAGAGGGCAACAGGAGATGGGTGGAGCGGGTGGAGGGGGCAGAATAGATGCACTTAAAAATCACTTCTTTCACCGTTACTCCTTCGGCCCTCGCTGGTCGGACAAAACGATGAAAAAGTCCTGGCACCGAGCGCTCCTTTCACTCAACACAGCTCATCATTGTGTTTGGAAAATGAGCCAATTTCCATAAGCGATTGGGAAGACAATGAATTAAACAAGCGTGCAGGCAGAGTGACAATACGAGCAAACAAAAGCCGGTCCTGGAGTGTCTCGGTGTGGACGTTCCTGATGTTACAGTAGAGGCGAAACCAGGCCGGAAAAATGTTCTTAAACTAAACATGGTGGTTCTTTTCATGTCTAGAAACGGCCAAATACCACAAACACTGACAGTTCAAAGACGCTACAGTCAGAGATGTCTCACATTTTAACATTGTGTTCACTGAATGTAAACATATGAACTCCGACTCTCTTCTGCTGCAGTTTTTACTGTTTCTGCTGTTTGTAACTAGTAGAAAGAGATACACATGTGCATCAGGTGATCAAACCCGTACAGATTCGGGTTTTGACCTTTGACTGTAGATGTTTTCAGGGAGGAAGACTCTGATCTTCGTCTGGCTTGCACCTGTAACTGCTCCGACTGTGTTTGGGCTACGAGCGCTGGGAAAATACGTCAGCAGACGCGGGTGGAGCTGCTACCCTGCCGCTCACAAGGACTTACAGCTGCAGAGCGCGGCACAGGACACGTCCTCCTCAAGGCTGCGATGTCAGAGAGACGCGAGGAGACACGAAGGGGACCGCGAGGCCATCTGAGGACACTAACGAGCTCCACTCAGCGGACGACAATTCAAATCAACATGGGAACCAGAGTGCATTTGGGCTTCATGTGTTCACACACACACACACACAAAACAGGGAGTGAGAGCTTTGTGGGCGCAGGATGTCACCGGCCCCCCGCTGTGCTTCACACTGCAATCCAGTGATGCTGCAAGATGGGACGTCGCATGACTCGGAGCACAATAACATGTGTGTGTGCATGTATCTGTGTGTGTGTGTGTGTGTTAGAGGTCTTTCTTTTAATGTACCCCTGCATACACACACACACACTCCCGTCATTGGAGTGACCCCCTGCTGGGTTCCTATCAGCGTCAGCAGTGAATCGGCGCGCTCAAGCAGCAGTAAAGCCCCCGAAATCTCACTCCACTGACCCTGTGCGGACAATAAACTGCATCTAATTACTGGCGCATGCACTCTCAGCACTCCCGGCGCGGCGCTCGCTGGCACTGGCCACGGATATTCACCAGCAACCACCGCAGCGCAGGCCAACTCCTCCTACAGATATAGCACTCGGGTGCTGCACAGTGCGGCGCACAAAAGGCAGCGCTCGAGCCGCGCCGGAGAAAACTCATTTCAGTCTCCACGGACATGAAGCCTCGCCAAGTGCAACATGTTGGCAGCCTTCAGAGGGGATGTAACACGTCTTCGCTGGTGTCAACTCTGGCTTTATGCAGCTTGGGTTTTGGCCTATCGTACTTACTGTAGCATTTCAGGCGCGCTAACATTTGACTTTACGTCCAAATAAAGCGACTGCTTGTGTTTGCTGCCCCGTCGCCGTGTCCCACAGACCTGGTGCCACATCTCTGAATCTCCACACTGAGTTCTGAGCTCGTCCACCAATAAAACCTTTGCAGGATACATTCGTGAAAAACAGCCACAGCCACCAACGAGCTCTTTGTCAGGTCCAGAGGTGTCAAACCTAAACTTCAAGTGTCCCTTTTTAAACGTATTGCACCAACCTTTCGCCTCCATCTGCACCACCTCCCAGTGAAACAGCAGACATGTAGGATGAATTGCTTTATGCTCCTCTCTATCTCAAAAGGCAGCGGTGGAGGGGACCGAGGCCCTCGCCGGCTGGCAGCGAGCTTTCATTAATGACAGGCCCCCCACCCTGCTTTGAATAGGTGGGCCGAGACAAACAATAGCTGCTGTTGGGACGTTGGAGGAGCAGCGCCTCGGCTCGCTGACAGGTGCTGCAGAAAGAAGCGAGCAGGGCGTCGGTGCCCTCGCAGGTGTGGAGACGTCAGGGACGACAGAACACCTGCGACGTCCTTCGCTTCACGCTGCTGAGTTCACTGTATCGCTTTTCATACGCGGCCGTGATAAAAGATACAGGGGATGGAGGGTGGCGACCGCGCTCCGCTGACAGCACCGCCACGCTCCACCTGTCTGCTTCACAGCACCCGATTCAACACCAGGATGAAGGAGGATATGTTGCTGTTTTCCAGTTAATATATTTTGCATTATAAGAAGGTGCACGTGTGCTACTGCACTTGAATACTGTAAATAATTGTAGCAACCAAAAAATGATATTTAGATATTTATTAAGCTTTTGTAGAGTTGGTTCTGTCATCACTGAGTCTTCTTCTTAAATAATGTTGTATGAATAAGGTTGGACTCTTTCTGTAATCTGAATTACTTTGGGTTTACAGTGCTGTTTCCTTTTGGCTTGCAGAAGAAACGATTGCACCGACATTTGCTTTTAATATTGCTTGATGCTTTTATATATTGCTTGACGTTACAAATGTTTTGTGTTTTATTTTGGCTTGGGACGTTTTTCCGAGTGTGAAATGAGGTAGAAGCAGCAGCGTGGGCGGTGCTCCCCTGCACTGATAATGAAATAATTGGCTGCAGAAGGTGGGAGGGATGCACGACACAATTAGTCTATTAAGCCAGTGATGACAAGCAAATAATCAAGCACTTCTGTTTCACTAAACCTTTTTAATAAATATGTATGAAGTGACCTGGAAAAACACAGAATGGCAACTTTTGCCTCTTAAATTGGCAGCAGGAACAATGGCGGCATTCACTGACGGAGATGTCGTCATTGTGCTGAGTTATCATCAACAACCTGTCGTGTTTTGTCCCCCATCACTGCTCATTAGGCACATATGTATGCACACGCACACACACACACAATTCAAAAGCTCGGATTCAATTGAATCAATGCAGAATGCAACAAATAGATTGCTGTTTCAAACATTCCTGCAGTGCAGTGTTTAACTCTGCATGTCACAGACAGAAACACCTTTAAAAGGTACCACTGCTTGTTTAAGGGTTGAGGCTCCTCACTGAGAATTATTACACTTTACATCCAGAGGTGTGTGGACGGGAGCCCTGCAGCCGGCTGTGCACGCCGTCGCGTGTCCATATACCTTTGGCCATTCAGTACAAGAATTTCATCCCGAAACGTTTCACGCTGCTGTTTCTCCACATTGAACTAAAGCTAAAATCAACACTTATCTCAAGACTTTGTTATATATTTATTCATGTCCACTACAACGGCCATTTTGATTTTGTGTAGACAGTCTGAAGCATCATGTTGAACCGTACATGTGCTGACTGTACACATGGCAGGCCCTTAAAATACAATACTGGTTCATTACAGTCTACTTTGGGACCAAATATTAAAACAATTTTCATTGTTTGAGACCCTCAAGTATTTGATGTCAATGACGAAGGACACTGGAACTAAAAATATCAGCTCTAGATAGAAGTTTCGAGATAAAACTGGATGAAAGTCTACAACAAGGTCCAGTTTGCAGCTGCTCGGGAGCTTTCTCACAGGATCTCGTGTTGCATGTTACTGAGCACCTCAAGGAGTTCTCATGCATGTTGGCCTAGAAGCTGACGTTGAAGGTTCATCCTCGATCTCGGAAACAGAAGTTGTGTTTAGCGCCGCACCATGACTTCCAGTCTGTAGCTGTTACGGAGCTTCTGATCGCAGCCTCAGACCCTCGAAAACCGTTGTCAGCAGCTGCGGCCTGTCAGGGCAGCATTCAGGTGTGAATTCACAGGATATAAATGTGCTGCCAAAATGTCCAGAGATGATATACATGGAGTGAAACACAGCACTCGTGTTACAGAACAACGGCAGCAAACAAACACTGTGATTTATATGATGAGGATTTGCATGTTGGCCCGAGAGCAGAAGTGAATTGTGGGAAAGTGGACAAAGTGAAATACCACCAAGCTGGGAGTTTGAATTATCATAATTGGGGGCCACGGCAGCGGGGGAGAATTTGGCAGCCAGTTCAAAATGTGATATTCTGAACTGTGAGCACGCAGACAATAGACGTGATGTATATTTATGCATGACTCTCCTCGAGCCAGGAGGAGAAGTGGAAGAGTCCAAATCTGGCCTCAGTTTCCGTTTTCTTTGTTGTCAATTTTCTTTTTGAAGAAATGAGAAAAGACAGACGGGTTTCTACCCCCAGCCCCTCTCCTCCGCCCCCCTTCTTACCGATCACGAGTCCTTCCAAGTGACTAACCATGAAACCGCTGTTTGATCTGGCCTTGGAGGTTATGGGTGACATATCGAAAACGTACAAATTTGTCGCCCGTGTGTACTTCTTTGTTTCTTTTTGGGACGAAAAAAAAGGAAAAACCTCTGCACTTCTTTTTCACCCAAAAAAATGTACATCACCGAGCGCCTGACTCTAATTGTGTCCACGTCTCTGCAAACTCAACCACAAAACCAAAGTGGGAAGGTCAGGAAGCGAATACACAACGGTGGGATGCGAGTGACCAAAACACATCTATTTTTGTGGGGTTTTTTAGGGCAGGATCACACAAACACATGTTCAAGCTGGGAGGAAACCAGGGGATTTGAGGAACCATCTGTTAGCCAAAGCCTTTGGGAAGCACACTAAGATGATCTTCGGATATTGTTCACCCCAGGTGGGAATGGCGGGGGCTCCGCGGGGGCCCCCTCGGGTCCGAGCAGAAACAGGGAGCTTACGGAGCGCCGGCTCACTGACGCCATAATCTCATTTTCATTCATAACGCTTGGGCATGTCAGGTTAGAGAGAAACAAAGTTGGACTTGCATAACATCTCTGCTCGGAGCAGGTCGGGGGGGCTGAGATCACCAGTTCTTTGAAATTAACTCCGCGAGCAGGAAAAAAGGGGGATTATCTACATTTTTTAAACATTGCACATGACCCGACAGGAGATCGCTCACAGGTCAGGAAGGAGAAAAAAAATAATCGGCAGTCATCCGTTAAACAACATCCAACATCTTCATCACCTGCAAGGAGGTGCGGTGCAGTTCAGCCTCGGTCGAGGCCTCCGAGAGCTGAAGCGGCTCTAATGCTTTTCAAGAACTGAGCTCAGTCGGATGCCAAAACGATACTCTGCAGAGGGGCTCTGGTCCGGGCTTAAGACAGTTTGTTAGGTACTGTGTGACAGGCTTGAGGCGAGGACTCAGGACTCCTGCAGGTTACACCTGAGAAGGAGCTGACAGTCAGACATGTTGTTCGCTTCTTGGGTCCTTTGGCTGTTTCATTGGACAGAAAAGCTGTGATGGATTTATTGATTACTTTCCTTTTACGGCTCCTTCTCCACCTAGTGCAGGAGGAGGTCGGCATTAAAGGCCCACAGGAAAGTTTGTGAAAGCCTCAGGCTGTCCAAATGTCCACAGGGGGACATGAAATGTCTTGTGGGCGGCAGTGGCTTAGGCAGATTGGGGGTTCGATCCCTGGCTTCTCCTGTCCACATGTTGAAGTGTCCTTGGGCAAGACCCTGAACCCTAAGTTGCTCCCGATGGAGGTCAGCACCTAGCATGGTAGCTGCGCCACCATCGGTGTGTGAATGGGTGAACGAGACTAACGAATAAAAGAGCTATATAAGCCAAGTGCATTTACCATTTATTGTATTTTCACAGTATGAAAGTTTGTCTTCTAATAGCTTCCACCATGCTGATTATTTCTAGACACAATTTCTAAAATCCAAATGTCGCAGACATCTGTCATACAGTATGTACCATGTCTGCACGCCAAGTGAACTCTCTCAACAGGAAGTCCGCTTAACGCACCTTTGCGGATGTGATGAATTGTGGATTCGGACGGCCCTCGGCGGTCACGCACTGCCCAGGGAATACAACTCTAAAGGAAGTCCAGACATTTGGATTCAGCCCATTAAACCCTTGTAGACACTTCCTGGAAAACGTAGCTCTGTAATGATGACCTCCTCCTGCACTAAAACAGGCGTGAACATGAAATCCATCCAATGAAACCAATGCAGCAAACATTCCTCCTGTCTGTCAGATCAAGTAAGGTGGAACATCTAGCAGCCAAAGGTCCAGAATATTAAACGTGGCACGCAAACACGACTCCGACCGGACGCTGTTTGTAGTTTGGTGTCTGCTGGATGTGGAAGTAGGCAGCTGTTTTCTTACACGGTCGCCGTAACAACTTGATGTGTCAGAATGCAGCTTTAAGGAAGCAAAGAGTCCATTTCATGGTGTCCTTCAGTCTGTCTGTCAGGATGTCTCTTTACAGATTGTAACTGAACTACATGGAAAGTCTGAAGAAACATTAGTTCACGTAGTGATTTGGGTTATAACTCCTGACCTGAGGCGCATAGAGGAATGAACTTTAAGGATTTCTTCTGGATTCCGTTCTGATTGGAATCATATTGCATCTACTGCAGGAAACACAACTAGTAAACAAACCAAAGTACAGAACTTCTACTTTAGTTGTTGTCCATTTTGGAAATGCTCAATTTTCTGTCTCAATCATCCAAAACAGCATCAGTTTCTTGTGTAACCAGCTGTGCACATTTAATTAAGAGTTTAACAGGTTAGAGGGAATGAAACCTACAGGACTGTCTCTGTGCTGCCCAAACACGTTGGTTAAAGATCTCCTAAAAAGCAGCTTGTCCTCTGTTAGCAGCATTATGGATTAGTTACAGTCTGCAGGCTGCAATAATTACCACAACAAACAGGAGACCTCTAAGCCGGGTACTTTTCTGCCCCGCGTCCAGACCTTTCCAACCTGTAATTAGGATTTTACTAATTTCCACCTCCTCCTTCCACTTCCACCCCCGACTCTGCTCAAAGTCACCCTCTGATCCTTATTTTTCTGCTCTTCCAATTCACACCTTCCTCCCTCTTCTTATCCCTTCGTTCGACCTCCGTCCTCCCCCTCCTCCTTTCACCTCCCTCCAAGGTAAGACGTGATATAAGTTGCACAGACTGTTGGCTGCTTGTTGACCTGTCGGTGCGAACACAAATTGTGGCACAGGATTGAAAATCTAAATCTGCATTAGAGGCTTTTGTTGGGCCTGAGGCGACTCGCGCTGCAGGACGGGGTCTTTATGTGACGCCGCTCACACGCCCTGCACTTACAGCCTACACAAAGTCAATGTCAGTGTCAAAGCCTTCCTTTTCTTGTCAGGTACTCGTCAACATTTTCTGAACCTCCTTGGCGATGCGGTTAAAGATGCAACTTCTAAGGTGAGAAAAGTGACCGAAAAGTCACGTGTGAATTGACTTTAATCGAACATGATTTGAACCCAAAATGAAATTGTGAATGTGATCTTATAACGTTCCAAATGTTTGACTTCTTCTTCTGATTTGAACCCAAATAATGACAATTATTATTCTTTTTTTAATGTGGCAGAGTGGAACATTTTAGTAAAACCTCTTTTCCATCCACTGTTCACTATTAACTGGACCATTTTGAGGCTCAGAAGCGTTACGTTCTGTTAATAACAGGCTTCATGATGTGACTTCAGCAGTTTACAGATGGTTGCTATAAGAGCTATAAGCTGCTGTAGGTTAAATATAGACGGGTTTAATCATGTCTGCATGCGTTGCTTGTTTGTTTATTTCATGATGCCGGTTGATATATGTGAATGCATAAGGATCGAAAAATACAGATAATCCTTTCTGCGGTTAATGCCGTGACCCAGATTGCTGCATAACCCGCCATTAAATAAATCAGATCAGTTTCCTAAACTGTGGCCTCTCGACTCAAACTGGGTCGTCACGTTGTCTCTCGTTGGACTTCTGATATGTCCTCACAAGCTATGGGTGTCTGGGGGGGAACTAATAGGTCTTTTATCACCCACATCAGTTCAGTTTAATTTAATGGAACTGTTGGGGAACGACATGTGCAGAAAGAAAGACAGAATGACAATGAGAGATAGATGGAAGAAGGAGAAGTAATAAGTACTAATGAAAAAAGACAACAATAAGACAAGAAAAGGGGAAAATCAGACAAGGAAATGAAAGAAGGCAGAGTAGAAATATGGACAACCAGATGGAAGAAATAGAAATAATGTCAGAAAACTGAAGAATGAAAGGGAAGAAAAAGAACTAAAGAATGAAAATAAGTCAGGAAAAAAGAGAAGAAAAGGAATAAAGAGGTCATAAAGAAAGAAAGACCTAAACTCGGTTTAACCTTCTCGCTAACGAGACAACTAATAATAGATGAGTAATATATAATATATATAATGAGAATCATTATCATCATTATTATTAAACGGTTGAAAATAGACTAAAAAGAAAAGGCAGATGAGCTCATAGAAGAATAAGAAAGCTCGCTTCCACTACTGCTACTGCTAACACTAGTACTTCTACAGCTATCACTACTGCTACTGCTAACACTAGTACTTCTACCGCTATCACTACTGCTACTGCTAACACTAGTACTTCTACCGCTATCACTACTGCTAACACTACTACTTCTACAGCTATCACTACCACTACTGCTAACACTAGTACTTCTACCGCTATCAGTGCTAACACTAGTACTTCTACCGCTATCACTACTGCTACTGCTAACACTAGTACTTCTACTGTTAACACCTGTACTTGTACTGCTACCACTATCACTACCACTACTGCTAACACCTGTACTTCTACTGCTAACACTAGTAGAGGTGGGACAGCGTGTCGGACCATCAGACGTGGTGCCGTCGTCCTCGGACGCTGCATCATATGGCTGCAGGACAAAACCCGGGGGATTAATTAAAGTGATGCTCTCCAGAGTCGGTCCTGCTGATCAAATCAGCACAGAGACGCTTCTAAACCAGATTAATAGCTACAACATTAAGCCATTAAAATCTTATCGCAGAGTAATAATCTATCGAGGAATTCAATCATTCTCAGCTCGTCGGGAGCAGCTAAGTCCTGATTAGCATTAGAGGTCTCAGTCTGCCCACAACAAACCAGCTGGGATGTTGTCCATGTTACCCTCCATTCTCTGATGTTTCATAAATTCTGTCATTGTGATTCGAGATACTGTGATTAGAGATCAGTACAGCAAGGCAGTTTTTCTGAAGGTATATTTACTTCTGTTGAGAGCAGAATGTCTGATGGCTCTTCAGTTTAGTTTTAAGGTTTAAGGACGACGATGTGGGACCTGAACTCTTCATGTGACGTCTGCAGGAGCTGCAACACAGACTGCAGCAACAATCCATTCTTTGTTTTAGGGTTTGTAACTATGACTCTTGCAAGCAATTGCTTTTCTGACCGTTGCAGGAATTTCACATTTTTCTGCCCGAGAGATTGAACCTGCGCTGGTTTCAGGAGTTGTACCTTTGACCGTTGAATAAACCGACCCTTTGCTAGTTGCAGCAGTGCTGTAACAAATCAAACCTTTGCTACAGGTATTGAACATTTGACCATTGCAGAGGTTGAAACTTTAACTGTGGTCGCGGCAGGAATTGTGTCTTTGGCCAACTTTCTGGTTCTTTTGTTTTCCTTCAGAAACACCTTTTAAACTATCTTTCCGCAATAAAAGCAGAGCTGAAGACTCGAGCACACGGTCCTGCTTACCGTCAGTCCTGCTCCACGTCACTAGTTATGGAGGGGATGTGGTGGGTGGCTGCCAGAGCCACGAAACACACCTTACAGTCACTTTTGTGTGACTTTGATCCGAGATTACTTTCATAGTCCTGAAGAATGCACCACGAAAATATCTCACTGTACATCTCTGCAGTTCCCTTCCGCTCTCTTCTTAACCTACAGTTCAACTGTAGCGGGCTTTGTTCATTCTGAAAACCAACGTGAAACACAATTGAAAACTTGGCAACAGCGCGGCAGATACATAGTAACTCAATCTGGACTGGCTGCTTTAAGCTCCATCTTAGGCAAGGTGGCTTTTGTAAACCGTCAGACAATGGGGAGCTCTGTTGAAGGCATAGAGGTTGATTTCCACCTTTTAAGTGAGGACACCAGATACCTGCCTTTTCACCGTGTTTAGTTTGAGGACAAACTTTCTTTCTCAAGGCCTTTTTGAACACGAGCAGAGGACGAAACGTGACACAGCGTCAGCGAGCGCACTCCAGTCATACCACGAGAAATATTTGACTTGCGCCCGGATTTCTCAGGCAGTATTCCTTCTGTCTGTGAAGTTCTTCAAAAGCGGATTAGGAGTTTGTGTATGTCGCTGCAAACACGTCCAGCCCTGTAATGTGATCGGTGTAAAACCACGGCGAGCTGTCCGCAGCGCGGCTCAGATGTGGCTGAGATGCAACGCTGTAACCACAAGGCCGTGGGATTAAAACGCCACTTGCACACTTCAAAAAGTGCCCGTCTCAAATCATTTTATGTTATTTTGTCTTTTGTTTTTGCCTTTGGGATAAAACCTTTTTCATGACATTGTACTAGATGTGGCTGTTTCCTCACAAAAAGAGGAACTGAGAGAACTGAACCCGTAACCCCAAATATGCCAAAGCAACATTCGCCCCTTGGAGCTAAACAAGACCTCAAACCTCAGGAAGATGTTGTGAAATGTAAGAAAGAGAAACTGTCTTTTCCCAGCTTTCATTTAAATATCAAGCGCTTCGGTAGAGAACTTTCTCGGTGCACAGAAAATAAAGTAAAGTATCGAGTTATGGTTTAAAGATGGACATTTTTCCAGTGTGTCTCCTGGTCTGTCCTCTCCCGGGAGGTAAACCTGAAAGACATAAGTGATGTGCCCATAAACGTCGGGGGATTTCAGCCGACAGCCGTCTTCAAAGACCTCTATCTCTAAATCCTTTACAATAACACACACAGTGCACTGCACATCAGTCAAACGGGGATTTTCTACGACAAGACATTCGATAGTAGAGTCGAACGATAGCAGCTTACCGAAAGAAAGTGGATGTTTATTTTCACAGGTTGGCATGTGGTGCTGAAGGAGGCCCTCTGACATGTGAGCGGGCATCAAATACCAAGCAGCTGGAGGAGGTGTGAGCGTCCCGGGAGCCACCTGGTGACCTTCAGCCTGCAACTGGTGACCGTCTGCAGAACCAAAGTGTGCAAGACGCGTCTGGACCAGAAGGAAGTCCAGTCGCTTAGCTATCAGTTAGAGCGACGCGATGCTTGATGGCCAGCCTGCTCTGGCAGGAAACAATATTTTGGGAGGCAGGGGAAAGGCTGCAGGCTTTTTGTGCATTACACACTTTAATTTTCTGCTTTTTCTGACATCAAACTCTTCAACAAACTATAAGGCAAATCAGATCTGGTGTCATTTGAACACTGATACACCTGAGTTTTGGTATCAACATGTTTTTCTACTAAACAGCTTTTTCAATTATTAACCTGAAGTACAGTCGCTCTGGCCTCGTGCAGTAAAGCACTTCAGTCCCTTCATGGATAAATTGAAATTACCGTAATGTCACGTTAGCTCTGCGAGTCAGCAGAGTGTGGAGAGAAAGGAGGGCATGACCCCAGCTGATCCCTCCTGCTCTCTGAGGAGATGTTCTGAGCTTTCCCACCTGCCACTGCAAAAACTGTATTTACCTCCAGCTAATTGACTGTCTGTCCTCCGCCCACGCCGTTTTCACAAAGCTCATCCCTTAATTTAGAGAGGTGTGGAGGTGCTTAGCTTACTATGGGGGCCTTTTTGGGTGGCGAGTGGAGGGCGCCGGGGATGGTTTCAAGTGTCAAACGAGCCCCAAAGTGAAGAAATTTGATGAACACCGGCTGCAGCAGATTTCAGCAAGACGGACAGAAGATGTTGCACATATTCTGCACATGCACACACAGTCATAAGGCATCCAGAGGGCAGCGGTGCCTGTGACAGGTTAGCGGGACTAGCGACGCGTTGCTAATCAGCTTTATTTGTGCCACTAAAACCAATCTGTGGGGATCAGACGTGCCAGCTGTCTGCACTACAGGACGATTATTGCAGGGTTTCATATCACAGAGCTTCAGAGAGTGAGTTCTGATACACTGCTGAATCATTTCCAAACCAGCGCTGCAGGGATCGTCAGCAGCAAGCAGCGTCGTGGCTGCATGACTCGGCCAGCTTGGTGGAATTAACCGCGAGCGCTTCTGTGAAAACCACAGGTGAGTGAGACATCAGATCAGAGTCGGACTGTGATGGAGCGATGACAGTGGCTGCTGCCGCCTCCCCCGGCACGTGTAATCTGCTGGTGGATTAAATGATTCATTAGCTGATTAAATCGGTTAACAGCGTAAATGAAAACAAAAGGAAGCCCTTCGGGGGAGGAAACTGAATGGCCTGGGGGGGAAAGACAAACAACTTGTGCACAGACTTAACCTAGTTTCTGCTTCGTCAAGGTTAGACTTAGATTCGAGGCACTGAAACCTTTGGCTGCAGAGAACAGGAACAGGAAGACTGACGGGACGAGCCGACGGTTTGAAGCTTAAATGATGGAGTATTAAAGGATCATTCCAGTTTATTAAACTTGGGTGTTGTTGTAGTTTTAGTTATGGTAGCATTCACGTCTCCCTTTTGTGAAATATATGTGAATTAAGAAGCCATCTTTGTTACATTAAGAGGGAGCCATTTTGGGATTCTGAACTGGAACTGTGGGGTCCACTGGATTAGATTTGTCCTCATACAATTGGTATTTTTTGAGAACAATATGAATTTTAATTAAAATAAAGGTTTCTGATAGGTTCAGCCAGTATGTTAGGAATTATGGCCACGTTGGACAATTGTACAAGTCAGGATTTAAGTCCATTGCTGACATTCAGTGCCAACGCAGGAAGTATTGTTGGGCGTATAGCACATCCAAGATGTTTTCATTGGCAAACATTAACCCGTAACCATGTATTTCAATGACCATGCACAGTTAGCAAGAATTAAAAAAATGTTGGCATTGACATGATTGTTGGTGATTTGGGATTTCATTTATGCACTAAACTCTAATTCTAATACACTATAAACTGCTTCGTATGTTTCTGTCCCTTTTATTGTATTCTGTTAATGCTATTAATGTCTTCAATAGTTTTTATTGTGTTTGTTTTCAGGCTGCAAAAAGACTCTTCTGTTGTAAATAAAGATCTGACCTTAATTCATTAAGTGAGCGATGTGCTCAGGTCATCTGCAGACTGACATCATATTCATAAGGATTATCTATCTGCATTAAGCGATAGAAGAGATCTGAATATACTGAGAGCAGAATTTGCTTTCTATTGAAACATTGAAAATCAACCATTTTGTGCAGTGATGGGTTGGGATGCATCTATGGTGATCTACAATGCTCATGACTGATTGATGGATCGTATGTAAGGAAACCAGCTCCCAGATGAAGGTAAGACAGCAGAAAACCTGGCAACAACAAAGTCTGACAGATGCAGAACAGAATAGAACTTGTGGCCCCTTGAAGTCCAAGAAATAAATGCGGTTTCAAACTTGAGGAGTCATTTTAATTCCCGGCTGCTTGTTTGCAGCCATCAGCCTCGCAACGACGTGGAAACCAAGTCAAGTTGTCTCGGATGTCTTTGATGCATCCAGAACCCTCATGTTCTCCGCGTGTTCAGACATCGCAACATTCAACGCCACAGCAAAGGTCTGCACACCAGCGACGTAAACACCCTCTCGCTGTCTCTCTGAACATTCGCTAATGACTCCCATGCTGTGCCGCGGTGGCGAAGGGGGTTCAGACACAGTTCAAGCCACATGTTTGAAACACGGACATCCCACCACATCTCCCCCTGCAGCATTAAAACTATCACTCGCGAGTCCTCTATGAGAGCTCAGAGATGGTGTGGTGGTGAAGTCCCTCTGATCTGGGACCACATGAGCCTTCTCGCCTCAGTCTGAAACTTTTAGCATGTGAGCCGTCTTCCTCTCTCCAAAAAGACAAAATACATAAAGCATGACTGAAGTCTTTCTGCCTTTCAGCCCTCCCGCTAAAGAAAACGTCCCGCACAAAAACCCTGCAACCAGCAGATGAACAGAGACACGCAGAACGTGGGAAACTCAGTGACATGGAACAATCAAATGTCCACTGAACTGATTTTCTGCTGGATCTACCGAACCCCAACGTCCAAGTCAGAACAACACACTGCTCAGCAAATCCCAAAACTCTCTACCCTCTACCTGGTTATTCCAACGCTCCACTGAAGCTACATCAAGCCCACGGTTGAAGAACTATATCTCACACCACATGAAGAAAAACTAATTTAACATCTTCAGGCTCTTGACTGCTCTGGGGCTTTGACGAACTCCCCAAATCATACATCGTACAAAACAATTCCTCTTTGCCATAATCCAACCTGCTGAGGAACACTCCTCCCCGTCATTCATTCAAGGCTGTGGTCAATTTCCTGCGAGGGCCGACCGCCACGCCGGAGCACAGTGAGTGAGAGGAGGACGAGGTGATGGATGAGATCAAGGAGATCCAATTTGTCTGTAACACTGCGTGGCTGTATGAGCGACACAGCTGGACTCTGTTAGCGTCCGCGGCCTCAAACGGGGGCTGTGGTTCCCCCCCCCCTCGACACAAAAGACAGCACATAAAAGGATCATCTGCACCCTCACAGCCACCGTGGTTTTTTATGTTTCCTCACTCTCACTGCTCTGATCTGTTTGAAACGCTGCCGCTCTGAACGAGGAAGGACTCGTTAACAGTAAACCCCTTCACATACGAGCAGGACCCGAGTTGTTCTCTGTGAATGAAGCACGAGGACGGGATGGTGCTCGAGCTGACGGGCGAGGATGGATAACGGTACGCCGTGAAGTCACTGGGATCTGAACCCAAATCATCCCACTGAAGCTCGATTTTTCGTCTCTATTCTTGATCTTTATCTTGCTTTCTTTAATGTCTTTTAAGAGTCTAAACCATCCTAAAGAGTTAGAGTCCTGCGTGGGCCTAAAACTGATGCCCGTGTCTGGAGGCGCTGATCCGACCTGATCCGACTCTGGTAGCCTCTTCCTCTCCACTGGACACTGTGTATCTACTTGCTATACATTACGAGCGTTGACGCAACCAATTTGATTATCGAGAGGGAAAGAGGAATAAATACATTACATTAGAAAATAACCAAACCTAAACCTGAGCCAAAACATGAGACGCTGCCGAACCTGTCGGGGTCAGATTGGGTACTAGACCTTCAGACTACATGCAAAGTGAATTTCGGTCAGTGGAAATGTTCTCTAGGCTGCTCAAACTAAGGCCAAGACAGACCTGCGAAGGCTGAAACCTCTCGCTAACCCCAAAGCTCCAACTCACAGACGTACGGCGGCAAGAGGAAAGAATTCCTGGTTAGATTTCAGCCACAGTTTAGGAAAGTTGGCGTACAGACAAAGAGAACTAACTAATCTCGAGCCTTCGTCAGCAGATGATGGAAACGCGCCTCAATTAGTGTCTTCTTGTTCACATTTACAAATCGTGGGTAAATGCATGTTTCAACACGACTTCTCACTTGTTCCTGTCAGTCAGTCACCAATAAAGTTCAGTCGGTGAAGATAACGAGCCGCACGGCTGAGTTGCGACACAACAGTGACGCACTGAGGAGGAACCGACGTTGGGCAACAGTGTATACAGTGAACCTCAGCTTCACCACACTGTGTGAAAACAAGCATATTAATCCGCGTTACTTCATTTACAAAATCACACATTTGCCATCTGGACAGTGACAAATACAGCCGCTCGTATGATGACGCACGACATGACAGCAAACAAACGCATTCGGATTTCGATTTCTTTCAGTGACATCACACGGCCTTTCTTGTGCTTCCATCTTGTTTTATATTTGGAGATATTAATGGTTTAAGTTTGGACGCCGGCCTGTAAAAAGGGTCAGCAGAGACTTTACTTCCTGCAGATATTCCATGTTTTTAATGGAGACTGGAAAGGTGCAGCAACCTTCTTCACCATGAACATCTGGTCTCTCAGAAACCAAGGAGTAAGTATCCTGACGTCCTTTTAACCGCGACCACCAACTAGTTTGACTTTCCTGAACTTAATCAAACTGGACTTCATATGGATGATCTTTGTAACGCAGAGTTGCAGATGTTTGTTGGAGACAAATGAAATCATTTTGGACTTTAGTTAGGACTTAAACACGAGGGCTTAAACAAAGCAGCGTAACGAATCCCTGAAATATTTACATCCAAATTCATTCTGTCTGTGACCCAGACAGAAGATCAAAAGTGTGTTTTAATGTAGGAGGACAGTGTTAAAGGGCTTCAGTTGAACTCCTGAGCTACTCGCAGCAGAACAGCATGTTACTGCAGATCTGTTTGGCTGTTTTTCATGTTGGGCTTTTTTAAAAGTGACTGGCCACCTGAAACCAACATCTCTCCATTTCTTAACTTCCTCCTCCTCCTCTTTCTTCTCTCTATCCTCTAACCTTTCCTTCCTCCCTCATTCTCTCCTTCCTTCTCTTCTTCTTTCCTCTGCCCTCTCTACTTTTCTCCTTCCTCCTCCGTCCTCGTGGACAAATTCGTCAAAGGAAAAGCCTGTTGTTTTTTTTCTCAGTCTAGTACTTTAAACTGTATTAATTCATACCTACACTTTGTAATCTACATCATTTAGACCCCATGTACACCTGGCATTAACAGAAAATGAATCTAACGCAGAACGCAGCCAAACTACATCTGGTTTGCATTGTGATCAACAAGTGATTGATGATGCACGGCGTTGGATGCACCAAGTCCTAGACTTCATAACACCAGGTGTACACACGGCCTTCATCACACTACTCCACTGTCCTCACTGACAGCGGGATTTAAGTTGTACGTGCAGTTTTTGTATTGCAGCTGTCTCTCTACTTTATTTGTGACTATCTTTGTCTCTATATACTTTATAGTTACTATTTATGTTGGTATATGTAGTATTTTTTACCTTTTATTTAGTTTTTTATTATCTTCCGCTGCTGTGACAGTTTACTTTGTTGTCCTGTGTGAAACACTCTGTAACTTGTTGTTTCTAAGAAGACACATTGCTGTTTCCCAAAATGGCTTAAAAGCAGTAAACTGGAGGCTTTAGAAAATTGATGTTGTTTCCCCATAAAATGATACCACTGTTTTAATTAAGTGCTGCTCTGATTATCATAATTGTACTGCAGTAACACTGTGCTTATAATAAACCTTATAAAGCCTCGTGGGCATCATTTCGAGTGGAAAAAGTAAATAAATTACGCATGCAGCTTATTTGGCTGGGATGCACGCTCTATTTAATTGTGAATTATTAGAAATTGTGTTAATAAACTGTGCAGAACTTGAGAACAACACACATTTTAAGATACATGTTGGGTTAAAAAGTGTAAAGGCTGAGGGGAGGAGGAGATGGAATAATAAAGAGTTCTGGACAAAACAAGACATTGAAGACATCGCTTCAGGGTCTGGACACTGATAATCTATAGACCAAATGTGTCATTGAGCTATCGGCGTTTACTTCCTGTTGACACCTTAATCGATAAATCAGTCAGAGGATGCTTGATTGGTTTGAGCCCCTTCATCCAACAAGGATCAAAGAGCTTGTTGAAGCTCAGGAATGACTTCAGTTTGTTCTTTCTTTCCACTTTTATATTTGGCACTGGTGTCATGTCAGGCCACGGCGCCCCGAACTCTGCCTTACAGGCTCAGAGACGTAAATCTGAAGGAATCCCATTAGACTTTGAGAAAATCTAGACTCTGACTGTGCAGCTCGGACCTGAAACTCTGGTGTTTTATGGCCCTGGACCTGCTCCATTTCTGCACAGCATAAACACTGATTAGCCGCCTAAATCCCCTGGAAATGTTACAGTTTGTTGAGACACGCAGTAAATCCTGCCGCGGAGCTGTGTGATCCAGCTCCATGTGGAGGGATGTGGGAAACCTGCTGGCTGTGACCGTTCAAGACAAAAGATGTGGGTTATCTGGCACAGCTGGACTGTCTGTCCAAACTATTAAACGCTCTAACCGAAGCGGGAGACTAGAACCAGACCCCAGTTTCGGCCAAAATCCCTTGTTTGCGAACGCATTTCCCAGAACCTGTAATCCCGAGAAACATCGCTGGTTCTGCCGAGATGAGATCTTATAACCACAGTAACTATTCTTGCAATCATGCCGTTTTCTTTTGTAAACAACAGGAAGTACAAAGTCAGCAAACGCCGGGTCAAAGAAAGTCACGTAGAGGCTGGATTTATTCCTAGAGAAGAGGTTTATTTTTAAGGATCTTACGGCTTCACCATGAGATCCGTTTGACATTTGATTGTCTGAAATATCATTTCACTCGTTGAGTGCACTACGGCGGCGTATTGGTCACATGGCAACATCTCTTAAGGATGAATAGAGGGATGAATGCAGTTGGTTTTAGCTTTAACAGCCTCCTAAACCCAACAGATTCTTTTCTTTGGTTGGCTGCAGTTTGGTTGAATAGTCCTTCTTCAGGCACTATTTGTTCAGTCTTCCACCAGTTTGGTGCTACTCATCAATCAGCCCAACAGGTTACATAACATAACCCGCAGTGATCGACTGTAAATGTTAGTCGAGTGGCGGTTACGTCCCTGAAAATGGCCTTACAGCATCATCAGGAAGTGTGTCAAAGTCACCGCTGGAGCCTCAGTGCTGAATCACACGGCCACCGAGGAACAACAAGGAAGGACGAGGGGCTTTTCCTTTTAACAATGACACCACTCAGCAACACTTCAAGGGAAATGAATGAGATGTCAAAACTGTGGAAAGAACAGACACCTTCTCCACCACCTCCACATCCTCAGTCTGGTTCTCAGATAATCCTCAACGTCACATCTGTTGCTAACAAAGTGAAGCGACCACATTACACAGATCTCGGCGGTCTAATTGCATGTAGCCTAAAACCGTGTCAGCGGCGTCGTTAAAAGTGATCCATGGGGTGAGTCGTGGTAAAAGCCGGCGCTTCCTCATGCCGGACCGGGCCAAACGGAGGTTGAGGCCCAGGCGTGCTGCTCGCAATCGGCCTGTCCGGCTTCAAGAGGTGCTGGATGACGGGCAGCAACAGGAGGAATGCCTGCTGCAGCTGCCCACCGGTCAAGAGGGAACCAGGCCCTCTCAAGTCCACCTCAAACCCCCAATAAGGCTCCCGGCTCTTCATTTAATCCCCTCTCTCAGACCCTGACGCCCAAACCTCAAAGCTGAACCCATTGTCCTTCAGTCCCAATGTCGCTCCGACCGCCCCCCTCCCCACTTCAAACCGTCGTGTTAACTCTTAGCCACTAGACTCCTCGAGCGATGCTGATTTGATTGAGTGGGAAGTTGTGTGAGACGAGTGGCCTCAGCTGTGACCTCACAGTGAAATGAGAAATGACCTTTTCAGCTTGTCAGAGAATTCGCTGCTCGAGAGGAAATACAGGACAACATCTGCCGGTGCAGTAAGGCTAGTTCACCCTTCATCTGTAGGAGCAAATACAATTATTAGAATTTATTGACCTGCAATGAGCCCATCTTGCCACATTATATATAATATCAACAGTTTTGACTGATTGAAATTGTAAGACAGGTACATTTTCTGCTTAACTGAACTTTACAACGAGCAGAAGTCACATTTATCTGTTATTTTGGATTATTTCTATAGAGTTGTGAAGAGGGAGGAGCTAGTTTTGGGCACCTTGGTTGCATTTATTTTCTTCCTCAGGCGACTGACAGTCCCAGGCTTGGTTGGACACGTTAAATAACATCTGGCTCTAACAGAAGTAAAACTCCAACTTCCAAAGTCTTCTGTGATTGGATGTTAGCATCATCCACACGTCTGATCCAGAGAAACGAACAGAGAAGGAAAAGGGCTTGAAGATAAGATGGAGCTCAAACACTCGTTTTGTTGAAAGTCTTTTGAGTCTATATTTGAGTCCTGACACGTTATTTTCAAATGAAACGATCTTCCTTATTCAACCCGTTTCTAATACAAATTCATTTGTCTCAAGAATTTAGGGAAAGTAAGGCAGGCTCTTAGACAGAAATGAAGCATCTGTGTTAGAAAAGTGAAATTTGATTGACTCAACTACTTTTAGGTTTTTATACGGTAAAATCCTATTCCATTTTATTTCCTGTTATTTTCTCATGATTCATGTATTAAGTGATTTATTTTGTTTATTTTTCATCTGTTGTATCTAGGTGTTCACCTCCTATTTCCTCGCGTGCCTTGGTTTCAAATTCTTAAAGGTTTTTGTTGTTTGTTCTGTCTTATTATCTGATCATCTGTGAAGCCCGTTGAGCTGCACTCACCTGTATGAACGGTGCTGTGCGAATAAAGGTTGATGCAGTAATGATTTGATTGTGAGACTTTAAGGATTTAATTACAGACCAAAACGTGATAGAAAAAGAGTGTTTGCACCAAATGAAAGAAGTGAAACTCTTTTGCTCTCTCTGCCTCCAACGGGACCCAGAAAACCCTCCATTAACATTTAATCCTTCCTTAAAGGTTCTTGCTCATCCTCCATTCTCGCAGCTTGGGCTCGTGTATCTTTGCTCTGCAGCTGGGATTGTAATCTAACCCTGCAGTCGCTCTGAGCTGACCTGGTTAACACCACCAGCTAAATGCTTAAAATGCAAAAATGTCAGGCCCATGTAGCCCTCAAACACTGGAGCTCCCGGGCATCCACACACCCTGCTGGAACCTGCTCTGTTTACAGTCTTAGGTTTACAACATCCAAAGCCAGAAAATACTTGACATTCTTATCTCGGCCGTTCGTATCCTGATCTGAGAGGAGCTGAGTGCATCTGCATGTCCACGCCACCTCATCACTTCTGCCTGGGCCCAAACACATGTTTCCCTTTTAAAGTCACTTCGGAGAGGAACATTTGTACGTTTAGCATCAACATTTTGACAGGCTGCTCTGTGAATCTTTGCCAGCCCTCCCGGGAGGCGCGGCTGGAAGCGCCGGCAGCCCTCCGCCGGCCAACTCCTGCTCCATGAGGAGAGGTCGTGGAGGGTCGTGGGTAAAATAAGCAGAGTTTCCGTAAAAATGATCATAAAGAACAAACACATAAAAATCCAGTGTAAACAGACGGGAAGTGTCCAGTGCCGGGGGAAGGACTCTGGTTGGACTAAAAGTCTTTGACGTTTCTACAGGCTGGACGGGACAGAGGGTGGCAAAAGGTTAGAAAACCTGGGCACCGTCAATCCGCCATGCAGCATCCTTCACACACGCCATAATACACTCACAAACATCTGCATTCACACACACACACAGGCACACAGAAACACACTGCTATCACCGGACATCTACGCAGACACACACTCTGCAGACACATGTGCACACACACCTTAGATGCTGTTATCTGATGTTGACACACACACACACACCTCGTCTGGGCTTCTAAAAGCTCTCAGCAAACACACACAGAAAGAAAAAAACAGCGTCGGCACATGAAGAGCTGCAGCGAGGTTGCGAGGTCAAGCAGAGGTGGAGTCGGCTGGAAAAGGTCCAGAGATCAGGGACGATAACCCCGCCCCCGATACGGGCTGATCTCCCCCTTCGATATGGCCCGCCGCCCAAGTCAGCCCTCTCAGGTTACTCGCTCAGGCTTGTTTGGACCCCCCCCCCCCCCACATAGCCTTGGACGTGGACTTGAGTGTTATCTAGACGTGAAGGATGGAGCAGAAGCAGAAGAAGCTGCTGGGAATCTGATACCTCGGTGTCTGTACGTTATGGCTCCTAAAGATATCGGAAAACTGTGAAACGTTGCATTATTGTGTTAAGAACCAGTTTTCCTGGATGTTTTTTCTTTTTAACTGAGTAAAGAACATGACATGCAGTGTTCGAGATCACTTCTTCTTCAGGGACCCTTCAACTTTTTCACTCTGAACGCTGTTCTGTAGTTATTTTGGTCTCCGTTACTTGCCCTTAAAAGATCACGTGAGGTTTTCTACTAATGCTTCATTTGAAAGTGTGTATTAACACAAATTAACATTTAGATCCTGGTAAAGATAAAAGTTATTCACAAAGCATGTTAGCGCTTAAGAAGAAAACTGTTATGAGCAAGGAGGAGGACTTTGAAGAGGCGAGAAGAGAAGATTTTCGTGAGCAGAAGAGAAAATGGCACAAAGACAGAGAGAGGAAGGAGAAACATTCTGCAAACGCTGAACGACAGTGAGCTGATGAAACGCTGCACATTAGATTGTGCAGGGATCATGTTTGTGGTCGATGAGATGCAAATATAACCCAACTAAATCACACTGGAACATCTTGCAGGCTCACAAAAGGGCTTCCCTGGTGTTGTTGGTGTAATCGACGGGACACACATCAGGTGTTTAACAGGAAGAAGAGGTGCAGCAGCATCAGGTGTTTAACAGGAAGAGGTGCAGCAGCATCAGGTGCGGCTGGGCGCCAGCTAAGGTCTGCAAAGTCTTCACATCATCTGCAAAGCCAGACAAATCCCAAAAACATCCCGAGGACAGGCACGTGATGGTGATGCAGACGAGGATGAGAATGAAGTCAGTGTCCCAGAGTGGGCTTCCTTACAGAGCCCAATTTACAAATGTGCATTTTAGGCAAGTTACAGTCAGTGTAGAATAAGAAGTGGTGGCTGTGAACAGATTTACTGGCTGTACTTTAAAGCATGTTGTTGTCATGTAGGAAACATTCTGAAGGCTACGTATTCAAGAGAGACATTCACGTCTGAATAGAGACTAAATTAAATGATTAGGCCGATCGATCTCACTGTCCATCCATGCCCATATCACTGATCACACTTTTCTCTTTGATAAACCAATCACACCGTTCAGAAGAGTCTGTCCTGCCTAGCAACAGGGGTCGACCACACCTCCTCACTAGGGTCAAACTTTCTGTCCCTTCCTTCCTCAGAGAATTTTCCTAAATCTCTCCCAAAGCCACGACTCCAGAAATGTTTAGGCTAAGTCAGGAGCTCTGTGAGAGTCTTCTCAGAATGTTTGTGAATCCGGCCCCAGGTGTCAGACTGCGGGACCCAAAATCAGCGGGAGTTCATATCCAAAACAGGGTGATAGCAACAGTTGTTTCTGCTTTGGTTTGGGTTTTATTTACACTGGGAGGGTTTAGCTGACGTTCTAACCCACGTTCACAGCGAGAGGCCAAGAAGAGGTTCATTGTTTTACAAATTAGCGGGACTCAAGGCTTTTTGCAAAAATACTTCCCCCAGTCACAAGGTCACACTGCCCTTCAACCTCTCCTGACGGCCGCAGAGCTGAAACAATACAAGATGTACACAGATTCACTGTTCCGGTTCATTTTAAGCCCCTTTACAACCAAAGGCTGTACAACAACATGCAACAAAACAAAGCAACAAGTCTGCAGTTGTTTAGTTCAGTGGTTCCCAAAGCTTTCGGCTTTTGATCACTTAAAATGAATCATACTTTTAAGAGGCCTGGGGGGCTAAAATGATCCAGTAATCCCCATAAACAAGCAAAGATCAGAGTAACTACGACGTCGTTTTGTGTAACGTAAATGTTCCTATCCTGTTTATGTGTGTGTGTGTGTGCCAAATGTCACGATGGCATCAAGCTCATCGCGGCGCTACAGGAAACGTCAGGAGATCGAC
The DNA here is from genome assembly GCA_036023855.1 of Gadopsis marmoratus. Classification (NCBI taxonomy): domain Eukaryota; kingdom Metazoa; phylum Chordata; class Actinopteri; order Centrarchiformes; family Percichthyidae; genus Gadopsis; species Gadopsis marmoratus. The sequence goes on from JAVQJF010118201.1 coordinate 27,111, forward strand.
AAAGTAGGCTTCATCCCCAGGGGACCTGTCCATCCCCAGGGGACCTGTCCATCCTCAGGGGACCTGTCCATCCCCAGGGGACCTGTCCATCCCGTCCAATGATTGCTGAGATATTTAATAAATAAAGAGATAGATCGATATCTAAGATAGATACGAACAGTGTGACAACAAGACGCATGCTGATTGGTTCCTTTGAGTGCTTCTAATATGCGTTTCCATGATTTCAGTATTGATTTATCCTCAGCTTTTATCTGTGAGGCTTCCTCTGAACTCCACACACTAGTTGTTTTTGATAGTTTCGGTCTTCTTGCACCTTTAGCATTAACAACAGATCACCTCACTTAACGGCCCAAAGCGACGCGATAAGACGAAGTTCTTCTGACCTCAGCTGATGTATATGCTGTTATGGTATACACAGAGTTTGAGGTGTCGGCGACTCTTTCATCCCTGCACCTTTCATATCACATGTCACAAAGCTCAGTCTAAGCCGGCGCAGTGATAAGGTCAAACAGCAGCTAAAAGAAACGCTGCTGTGACCTTTACACCCTGCACACAAAGCTACCAATCAGGAAGCTCCGAGCCTCCTTCTCCCTCTGGGTCAGTGACGCGACGGGGCGGCCTGCCGGCCAGACGTCGATGACATGTCAGAGCGGCGTGTTGCAGACGCACCGGAGCACCGCTTGTCATCAAATGCATCTATCTGAGAGGGGACGAGAGGGCCGGTCGCCTGGCAGTTCAAAGTGACCCCGTGTGATTGTGATTCATCGCCGCCGCGGCGTGGGAACAGAAGAAAACCAAGAAGAAAGAAAACCAAAGCAAACCTACTGACCTTTACCTCCACACACACACACATATATAGACTCCTACACCTTCCACAGATCCACTGCCACAAACATCCATTCATAAACACCTACGTCAACAGTCCAAAGCCCTGCCAGGGGCCCCTAGAGGCTAAAACGTCCGTTACATTGATTCAGCTTTTCTCAGAGAGGAGATGAAAAGTGTAAAGTTTGTCCTGAGGGTGGGGATAGAGGAAAGGTCACGAGGGTCTTAAAATCCAAAGGGCTCATCCTCTGGGGAGCAGGAATGTGATCAGCAAGTTGAATTGAAATCTACCTCCCAGAGTCACCTCACTACCTAGAGTGGTGGGAGACAGGAACTCATCAAGAACCCTTTTCTGTGGACAATCACTTTCATTTCATGGAAAACTGGCCAGTTGTACTTCACCAAAGTTTTGGAGGGAACCGGCAACACTGCCATCTTTAGACGGAGAGCGTTTATCCATCTTGTATTTGAGATGTTTGTCTGTTTGAGTCATCTCCCGTCATCTCCCCGCCATCCAGTACGTCCATTCTTAAGTCAGGAATGTGTGTCGCCTTGATGCTCCTTACAATCTTTCCTCTGCCTCATTTCCTCGTTCCCAGATGGAGAGGAACTCCAGCCTCCCCCTGCAGCCACAAGCGCACACATGTCAAACCACAAGCGACGGCGTGGAGCTCAGCCACCGGCGCAAGCGGCCGTCCAAGCTTTCGGCTGTATCGGGGTTTAATGAAAGTTGGGATGGGTGTCACGTGGGGTTCAGAGGAAATGCCTTGATCTGTGAGGCCTGCGCTGAATTATGGGCTGGGGTCGGACGCATCCGGAGCCTGAAACAGACAAGCTTCCCCGGCCCGAGACTGCACACGGCCAACTTCTGCAGAACTCCAGATGGATGGATGATGGCGATGCCGGTTTCCCCATAAAGATTCCACTCGCAGGCTGGAATGCAGAGGAAGCTTCCTCCAAAACGAGACCGTTAGCGAGCTGCTGACAGGGCAGCTGCAGGGTCGAGTGTCCCCGATAAAGAGCACGTGATCTAATAAAATGGCCCAGGCGTCGCTGCGAGTTGTGTATATATAAAATGTCTGTATTTAGAGATGAGAACACATGATTCAGCGGTGAAGCTCCTTTATTGGAAACACCCAAGAGAGAGAGAAAATATGAATTTCCCACTCATGAGTGTTTGTGGGTTGAGACATTTCATGAGAAATTAAACACTCTCCGTGCTTCCTCATTTCAGATTTCTGTCAGAAACTTGAAACTATATTTGTCATGACTCATAACAGAGAGGATGTTGCTGACCAGAAGCTGTGGTTTGTAACAGAAGGGACGACTCCAGACTCAACATATTTGTGAGCAGTGAGAAGCGAAGTTGGTCTGCTGCCAGTCATTCCTAATTACTTCCATATTAATGTTCCCCACATCGTCTGAGCTGCAATAAATCTTTCCTTTTCACTCGTCGCATCTCTGTTTGCCCTCGACTCTTCAAGGCTCGTTTGTCATCTGTTGTCCGGGTGCCGTGACCTTTGACCTTCGCACGCTTTACTACAAATTGCTGATTTAAGAATTTAAGTTTATTCTGCAGTTACATCCGTTCAGATAACTGCAGTGAATTCAGATATCGATTGATAACACATTCAGCCAACCAAACGCCTTGGCTTGACTGTATTCTCCAAACGTCTCAGTCCAGCTGAGGACATTGTTCTGATAACACACCTGTAGCTGACGCACCCTCATCCTAAAACAACCGTCCTCCAACACGCTTACAGCCACGCAGACTCAGACACACCTTCCTTTCCCGTCTCACGTTCCTCCTCCAGTCATGTTACAGTGAAGACAAAGACTGGAAATATCATTGATCTCCTGGCGGCCAATCAGCCGCCCGCTGAACAAAAGCTGGAACTGAAACTTGGCTGTCCGTGAGCAGAGCAGGCGCCACAGGCTGTCCTGCCCGAGGCTGCCGTGGAGCCGCACATCGTCGTATCATCAGGACTCTGCCGCCCACATTTACACTGAGGTGACAGAAAGCACCGGAGGCACCTGAACAGGTGACACGGCGTGAGCTTATATGTATTTACTGTAGGAATAAAAAAGACAAATACCTGTAACTCTTGCCAGTACCTGTTTGAAGATACCTGGAGCTGAAGTTACAGAGCCAACGATTCTACGAGGTTCTAGTCATTTCAGTACATAATGAAACCTGATGGAGAAAACTGATCTGAAGAGCTTACTGATTGGCTACATAGAGTCAGGTTGGCCAATAAAAGCAGACTGGTTGGGATTCCTGTCCAATGAATGACCCCCATAATGTACAGCCAGACGCGCACGGCGATAGAAGGCTGCAGAAACCTTGGTTGTGTTCAATGACGAGGGCATTTTTCATCTTGTGTGCCAATAAAAACAAAAGGAGCTTGCTTTCTAGAGTCTGTGCCTGGCTATTATGGTATGGTAAAAAATTTGCATACACTTCAACATAAATATATGTACACTTTCTGAATGCTTTCTATTTCACAATGAGCTTTTCAGATAAATTCATCCAAGTGTTGAACGTGGCGTGTTTAGTAACGGCCGTCTCATCAACACCCCTCTCGGGGATAATTGTCAGCGATATGTAGCATTAATATTTAAACTTATCCAAATTTTGACAAGGCCTGATTAAAAATGTATCCGATGAGGCCTGTGGCAAAATGTGGAGCACTGCACCCAACGAGTAGAATCAGCAGATTAAACTTGAATTTCAGGTCACAGACGAGAGGTGAAGATCATTTTAAGACTTCCTGGGAACCTTTTAAGAACCAATTAATCACATATTTCTCTTTTGGCCCTTGTTTTGAAGAAAAAAACCAATCTCTCTACCTCCACCCATCTCGTCTCTTATTTCCTCTCCTGACATTTGTGTATCAGACTTGACCACTGAAGGGTCACAGGGATATTCCATTACATCTGTTGACCCTTGACCTTTCCGCCATTAGTAGCTTGTAACGGTGGTCATTTGGGAATCGGCGTTTGCGTTGGACGTATTTTGCGTCGTTCTGGATTAATGTGCGAGCAAACAGCATGAAATTAAAAGCCAACGTTGACTTTTGGCAGCTAGTTTTGATTGACATCTCTCCTAAATATTTAATATGAGATATGTACAGAGACAAACACACACCCTCCTGCTCAGCGATGGATGAGGCAGGCGGCCATGTGATACACTCCCGACATGGGACAGTGGCCTTCCCCTCCACATCCTGAACCAAACACCACCAGGGAGCAAAATGTTCCCCCTCTAACTGTGTTCTGGCAGAATTACAAGCCGTCAACAACTTCTTACAACTTGTGATGTCAACATGTTCAAAAAGGTAGTGAAAGAAGAAACAGGTTAGAGAGTTAGAAACCTTGGTGTCCTATTTGATGCCAGCCTCAGTTTCTACAATAAACAAACTGAGGGCAGACCCTTATTTTGGTTTTCACACAGAGTGGGATAGATGAAAGAACGGAATTCCCAGGATGCACTTGCAGTCACGTTCAGAGCTCTGAGAAGCAATCAAGACTTCAAATTCAATGTCTTCCCAATAAAAATGATGTGGGAGTCTTGTTTTCAGCCCGCAGATGCTCACTGACCTCTAGTGGCCGAAGCTGCTGTGGTCAAACATGAATTCATCTTTCTCTGCTTCAAACTCACAACTGATGTTTTCATGCATTCGTCCTGTCAAGCATCATGGTGAATTACCCACTTGGGCCGACGACAGCTCGTCTACACTGCAGAACATCCGAACCTGAAGAACTTCCTCCAGCACTGAGAGGTGAAGTATCTCTGCTGTGGTTACTTTCCAGAGTTGCTGTATTATTAACCTCTGTGCCATGTTTTGGCATCCAACTCATGGACCTGTCTCTCAAACTGGACCTTCTGGTTCATGTTTAACCTCAAAGATTTGTAGCTACAGCCCACGATGATCCAGCCAGAAGGCTGTTTTTAGCCTTTCGTGGGACCCCTTGATAAATCAGTCGGAAAATAGAAACATCATTCTCATGTCTCTCATGTGTGGCACTGGAACGAGGCAGGGGACACCCGGGGCTTTTAAATCCACAGGCGGGTTTAGCTGAGGGGGCCCTGGGCCTCCCACGAACCCCCCTCAACAAGTCACAATGGCTGAACGGAAGCTGTCCTGCTGCTGCAGATCGAGCGTTTCCCAATGCCGCAGCTCAATGGGGCCAAACCTGCCTCCCTGATCTCTAATCTTGTTCCCTTCCCTCCATCTCCCACGCTCTGCCCCTCATTCACAGCCCCGGGCCGGACGAATGACAGCCCACCATGCGGTACGTTGGCACAATGGTGCTAATAATGTTGCAAAGTCCCCACTTCTTCTGTCAAACAGTCGTGGTTTGTGTCCTTGACAAAATGGCTGCTGATTGAAGGGTTTCTGAGGGAAGGCGCTGTTTGAATGAGGGGTCCGCGCACAGATCTAATTAAAACACAATGCAGCAATTACTGCTGTTCTGTATGTGACAGAGGAGCAGAATTAGACACCGCAGGGAGAGAAAACAGGTATGTGCCCACACCATCCTGAACAAAGGCAGGTCATGTGGTGTTCTAAGTCGCCTCAGAGCTGAATTTAGCGTCACAATGTGGCGTTAGAGAGGAGTAGCAGCCCAGTGGTTCCCAAAGTGAGGTCTGAGGAACCTGCAGTGGTCTTTCTGGGGCTTTCGTGGGTGACTACTGCTTCATGCTTTGATGAATAATTGAATCTATAAGGTTCCCATAGCCCATCTTCAGATGACTTTCTGTGTCTGAGCAACGATCCAAAACTCAAACCGCTCAGACCATTCAGTCTGTTTCTGTCGACAGCAGAATCCTTTGACACGGTGTTTGGAGTCCATGTGCTAAACCAGCAAAGTCAATAATAACGAAGAAATGTACCAAATAAAGACAGGATTGTTGTTTGTCTTGTCACTTTGCCGCCATGTAAAATGCTCACGTCTTTAAATGTTAAATTTTTTAGTCAAACTACTTTTTTAACTTACAGAAGCTCAAATCTCAGCTTTCACACAAACACACAACTAATGGTTGCCATGAGAAGGAGCCCTAAGTGTCCGTGGAAGGATGTCGGCCTTCTTGGGAGCTACATCCCAAGAAGGCCGCACAAAGACCGACGTGAAGCAAACCAGCAGCAGCTCCGCAGTGAGAACGGGGCGACGGGACTGGTCAGATGTGACGGACCTCCAGGAGGGGAGCCCACTCTGCACATTCATCTCCCCTCAGATCACTTGAGTGTGACGTTCCCTCAGCTTTGCTCAGCGTGGAGCCCACAAGTCGCCCACGACAGCGCTGACATGCATTGTTGGCGTGTCACTGGGTTCTGGAGAGGGCCACGTGCGTCCAGTCGGCTGAGACAAGTGCTCCCATACACGATGTCAGACATGAGAACGTACGGAGCAACACACACTCCCATCTGCAAGGCCTGGTGGGCACAAAGAGACTTATCCGAGGATCGGCTCAGGAACCGTTGGAGCCGGCGGCTTTACGCGCTTTGTGCAGAGGATGACGTCTTCGCGTTCCCCCAAAGCCAACAGGAATTTACATTTTTTAACGTTCTACATGGCTGATGCTCTCATACAGAACAATTTGTGGAGGCTGAGTGTTCGAGAGTCTTCCTCAAGGACACTTGAGCAAGAAAAATACTCAACGGCTGAAGCGTCTGTGACCTTTTGAAAGCAGGATAATCTCTAAAACCAGCAGGCCACGCTGCCAGGAAGATAAAACATGGATTATGAGGGAAATCTATTAAGGGTAAAGATCTACCCACCCCTCAGTTCAGAAATGGCTTTAAACACGTACTTTTGTTTGTGCACTCCCTCGCAGTCTCTTCTGCAACCATCTTCCTTCTCTACTGGAATATCGTATCCTCATGAACCCGCTCGCAAAACACCCTCTGCACTGAAGCTGGCAGGAAAGGTGACAGGTGCTGCATTAAATCATTGAACTCACACGAGCTGTATCTAACACCATGCCAGTTATAACACTACTCCACAGACTGTTTCATTCTGTGGCTTCATATCTCCAGAAAGTGAAGGAAGGGATGAGTCTGACTGACTGGAGATTTAAAGAAAAAGTTAAACTCCGAGGTGGGTTGAGTTTAGAGGAGTCCACGCTGTAGAGAAAACATTACACGAGAGACTACATACAACTTACTTTTACTTCATATTCAAGTGCCACAAACACACAGCGGTCAGCCATAACAGGTGAAGTGAAGAACAGTGATTATCTGGTTACCATGGCACCTGTCAGTGGGGGGATATATGAGGCAGCAGGTGAACATCTTGTCTCCAAGTTGATGTGTTGAAGCAGGAAAAATGGGCAGCGGAAGGATGTGAGCGACTTTGACAAGGACCCAAACTGTGATGCTGGACGACTGGGTCAGAGCATCTCCAACACTGCAGCTCTTGTGGGGTGTTCTGGTCTGCAGGGGGCAGCACCTACCAGAAGTGGTCCAAGGAAGGAGAACCAGC